>PVHY01006600.1:0-73316 GCA_004024945.1 Uropsilus gracilis | reverse complement strand
AAAAGGCTAAACATGGACAAACAACAAAAAAAGGATGTGGTGTGGTGGGGTATTCCCATGGAGATCAGCGACTATACAATCATGTACTGTAAAAAAATCAAAAAATAAAATTAATAAAGAAAAAAATTTAAAAAATAAACGCATTGAACATAGAGTTTCTATATTATATCTAGTCCCATATAAATATAGTCATTTCGATTCTTAACTATTCTTTAATTAGCTAGCATTGTATTATAACATTCTATGTTCAGGTGTGCAACGCTGAAAATCAACATGTGTGTATATGTTAAATTCAACATTAAAATTCTAATTTTATCTTACACTATAACACTGCCCCCCTTTTAGTAACTTTATTATTAAATTAGTATATTATTAGATTAATATATCAACCTATTAATAGATTAATATGTGAATGTTTATTTTATGATATATTACTATTATATATAATTAACATGATATAACAATCTACCAATAGATTAATTTATACATGGTTATTTTTACCATTTTTAGTTAAAATAACTTTCAGTTCTAGAACTTCTGTTTTATTCCCTTATTTTATCACCTCTTTTAAATTTCTGTTTTCATTAAAATCATATTTTTCTTTTATGGAGCTATTTTATAATGGCTACAATAAAGTGTTTGCTAAAACCAGTATCTGTATTATTTCAAGGTCTTTTTATACTGACAGTCTTTCTTCTCAATAACAGATAATGTACTACATTTTTTGGCATATCATTTGATTTTTTTTTTATAACATACTGGGCAATGTAGCTACATTGTGGAGGATTTGAATTCTGTTATCTTCCCCTAAAAATGTGATTTTTGTAAAGGGCAGCTTAATTACTGACTACCTTGTCCTACTGTAGGCTTAGTTTGGAACATTGTTAGGTCATTTCTCTATGAAACCTAGATTATTCAACCTCTCCTAATTAAATGCTATTCACACTGCACACTCTAATTTCCTTGTTTATATTGTCAAGGGTTTGGTTTTGACTTTGTTAGAACAGATCAGGATAGGTGCTATTTCAGGATGGTGCTTGTCTCTTGCATTATAACCTCTGGTGTCTCAATTTTCAGGTGCTAACAGGGTGCTAAACAGTTCACCCACTTTATTTGAAAACACACCCCCAACATCACCACCTCTATTCTAATCTCAACCGTTTTTTTTTTTTCGAAACTCTCAAGTAATCTCACTCTGTGCCTGTGCTGACTGCTCTGCAACTACAAACTCATGAGATATAAAGCCAGAAAGGAAAAGTGAAATTCTGGATGGTCTCACTTATATGAGCGATAGGGGAAAAACAAACAAGCAAATGGACAAGAAATATTTAAAACTGTCAACAGAGCTGAGGCTTGGAGGAGGAGGGTGAGGGGATAGAGTTAGGAAAGAGATGGGCACAAGAGATTAAAGAGGACCTCAGGGTAGAAAATGATATAATGTTTATACATATAAAATAAAAAATACATGTATAAAACATTTAAAACCTAAAAAAATATAAAAATGTTTGGAGATTGTCTTGCTCAGTTCCCCACTCTAGGCTATATTGCAGATCCCAACTGCTTTACCTTCCCATGACACATACCCATGCTGCCTCATCTCAGCGATACTCTGTGTTCTACTTGGATGAAAGATTCTTATGCTAGAATCAGAGATAACTTTCCACAAACAGAGAACTGGAGCAATTTGGGAACTTAGTCATGAGTTTCCCATCTTCAAGATTTATAAGCTTGCTTTGCCCATGTGCTGACTGGCTTTTCTTTAAATGGCCCCCATTTTTTTATTCTAAAGCATGAAAACCTTAATACTACTGAATTTCATAATACTGAATACTTAATACTGAATTTCATTATAATCCTCAATGATTTTGAACATACAAATTACTTTTGTTTGTAATGCAATTTGTGTTTTTCATATTTATTAGACCCTAAAGGATTTGCGAAAGAACATTATTTTATAATGATAAACTATTCACTAACATACATAATCAATTTACATAAATATAAATGAAATGATACATTACTATTTCTTAAAAGTTTTGTCTAAAAATAATAGCTGAAGAGTTCAGCTTTACAAACTATGTGTTAGGGATATCCATCAATATTTCAGGTGATTATTAAAAAAAACATTAAATCTAAGAGATGGGAGAATCATTCTATTTACCTGAATGCCATTAGACTGGAATAAAGGGAATAGAGGGAGACTCTCCATTGGGCACAGCACTTCAACCTCATCTATTGAAAAACAATATTATCAAATAATTTGGCTTCCAGGTTCATTCTTGGTGTTAGGCTCACAATGAAGAAATGCTATTTAAGCTCTTCAAATTAAAGAGTTAAGTAACTTGATTAAAAAGCACCTTACAGAGACTCCCTCACCACTATTTTTTTTTAGTAAAATGAAAGTGAATGTTTTTCTTAAATGGTGTCTTATGAAAAAAAGAATTAATTTTAAATTTATTTAAAATTGTTCCACTACTGTGTGTTCAAAAGAACATTTTTATGAAATACCAATTACCAAAAACTGCAAACAATCCAAATATGTTGAATCTCTGAGAAAGCATTAGCAATTTCTGAGCATATCCAGTGATTAAATTACAAATAGATTTGAAAGGAGAGGTTGAGATGGTTGCATTTTAATTTGGATTATAAAATGTGTTAATTTTCAAGAAAAAATTGGCAAATTGGAATTTTGTTCACTCTCCAATTTATATTTAATTTTTAGTTAATTTAATATTTATACAAAAGATTGCTCTTTTCTGTGACTCCATGCTATATTTAAGGGTTATATTGTTTTTTGAAGGGGAGTTTACTGTAACATTTACTCACTAAAAGAATGGGTAAAATAGTTTGGAATATTTTGTCCTGTGTACTGGTGTGTACATTCCATTTAAATAAACATTTCCAGGGTGAAAAACAGGTACAGGTTCCAAAAGATAATACATCTTGGAAGACTTGAAAATCATCATTCTTTCCCTTTGCAAAATGTTGATGTCTTTTTTCATATGTAATATAAGTTTCCTGCAATATTTAAAATTTACACTAATCAGAGGAATTAATAGGTTGATATAACAGAATAGTGCAGATGTAGACTCACACAGTCCGATGATATTTTACACATATCAAAAAATACAATAGTGATATGATGGTCACCTAAACAAATGACACTGGAACAACTGGACAATCAAAATACAAATCTAGACACAGGTTGTATAATTAAATATTAATTCCAAATGATCATTGACCTAAATATAAAATGCAAGACTACAGAATTCTAAAAAAAAAGGCAACACAAGAGAAAACCAACCATGACTTTAAGTTTGACAATGATTTTTTAGATATAACACAAGTTACAAGATATGAAAAGTGTTTTGATAATTTATACTTTACTGAAATGTCTGCTCTTCAAAGATACTGTCCAAAGAATGAGAAGACAAGCACAAATTGGGAAGAACTTTGCAAAATAATAGTTGCTAAAAGACTATGACCCAAAATGTACAAAGAACATTTCAGGAAAACAAATAACCCCATTGAAAATAAGCCAAAAACCCAGACAAATACCTTACTGTGTAAGATAAACAAATAGCAAATGAGCATCTGAAAAGATGCCCAACATCCCATGTCAAATTAAAATAGAAAAGAGATACCACTCCATATCTCTTACAATGCTCCAAATTCAAAATTCTTAAAACATCAAATTCTGGCAAGGGTGTGGAACAGTGGAACATTCATTTATTACTGATGAGAAATCAAGATGGTATAACACTTTGGGAAACAATCTGGCAGTTTCTTACAGAACTAAACATACTCTTACTACTCTTACTATAGCAGTCACACTCTTTTGTGACTAATGTGACTAATAAAGCTAAAATTTTATGTCTACATGACAACCTGCACATGAAGGTTTCTAGCAATTGTAGTATAACTGTGAAAACTAAGCTTAGATGTCTTTCAAAAGGGTACACATAAACTGATGTACATACAGACAGTAGAATATACAACTCAGCACTAAAAAGAAAGGAACTATCAAGGTATGAAATGACATGGAATTTTAGATGTGTAATATGAAGTAAGGAAAGTTAACATAGAAAGTATGTACAACATAGTTATAATTATATGACAATTATATGAATAAAAAAAGGTGACATGCTGAGAAAAGGTGCAAATATGGATGCAAGACAATGAGCTAAGGTATAGTAAGGATGAAAGTGTGGAAGACAAAGGATGTTAAGGCAACAAAAGTATTCTGTAAGATACTTTAATGAATGAACACATGTTTTTACATACTTGTTAAAAAACAGATTTTACAATATTGAGAGAACACTAATACAAGTTGTGGATTTTGTGATAATGTTGGTTCAGTGCAGGTTCAATTATTGTAAAAAACATATACTGAAGTAGTTAACAGTTGGGTAGACTGTATATTCAGGGAGTGGTAGAAGATTATGAGAATTCTGCACTTTCTACTCAATTGCCTCTATTCTGAAACTACTTTCTAAATATTAAAAAAAAAAAACCTATTAACCCTTTAAAAGAAATGAGTGATAAATTCACTATGAAAGAACATCATGGAAATTTTGTCTTCACTTCAATTAATATGAAAGACTTATAGGTCACTACAAACTTACATGTCAACAGAAAAAAAATCAGTAATTACTACTTATAGTCCATTAATAAATGATGCTTATTCAGAATAAAATTAAATAATCACTATAATATAATCTGTGATGATAGTCAAATCACCTTAAAGGTATGTTACTGTGAACTTATTTCCAGATTTTGATATAAATATGCCAAGTTGATGGTATCAGAGAAAGAAAAATGGAAAGAAAATTAATTGTATTTCTCTTGGGACAGGTTTGACACCTCAGACTTTATTTCACCATTAGGATTGAATTTTCCAATGTCAGAGACAAAAATATGAGTTTATTCTGGGAAAAGCAAAAATAATTCTAAAGCATTCTTGTGAATTATATGGCATTAGCAATATATTATTTCAAGTAGGATAAGCTATTCAGTGATAACAAATGAGGCCCAATCAGTGGAGCCCAGCTTATCAAAGACCTATAACAGCATGCAATAGCCAAGATGGATGCTACCAATTCAGATTTTCAGGACATGTTTTTCTAAGTGGTGTTTCAGGGATTCTGGCTTCCTTGTGCAGAGGACTCTGGGATTCATCATCCCTACTTTCCAGGTGTGTGACAGAAGAGAAAACACATACAAGATTAGCTTTATGATTACAATTCATAGTTGGCCAGAACGAATTCACCAGAATGAGATATACATCCAACATAAATGTCCTGAGGAGTGGAAATATAATTTCCCCATGTATTTAGGAAGCTAGCATCATGGTTTAAGACACAGCTTTTTATTTTTTGTAATGAACATGTCTCTCCATTTTCTTTAGTGTTTTTTAAAATTATAAATACAATTTGGTCTTGTGGAGATGATGTCTATTCTCTAAACCCCACTAATCCATATTGTAATAATATTTACACTTATAATAATGTAGAAAACCTTCAAAATGCTTTCATTTATATTCTTTCAACTATCTTCACCACTACATTATTATACTGGTATTTAAAATTTTTCTTGAGCCACTTACAAATGTATAAAGAAACTGGAAACTGAGATGTCTCAATGCTATTGAACTCTTTAGATAGGGGATCACCTACTGCACAGAGTCATCTTTTCCTTTTATTTACATCTCTCGGAAACTTGTCTAGGAGACTTTTCTTTTCTTAAATAATTTTCACAGATCTCTTCAGCTAACATGGGGAAGCAATTTCTTAATTATCTCTGGGCTTAGCAAATATCAGTGAATTTAGTATAATCTGGCATTTGCCTACTCTCTGAAAAAAAGATATGTATCGACCTCAGAGATGAGGATAGCTGAACAACCTTGTTATGGATATAGACATCTATTATGGAATAAACCAGTAGCTATTCTTTTCATGTTTTTGTGGGAAATCTGATAGGGAATGGTGAGATAAAATAAAATGGTGAATACGCATGAGATGCATCCATGAACACTTGCTTTCAAATAGTGGAGAGATTGACAGCTAATGGTAAGTCTAAGTTCCTGCAATAAACAGCCAAAGGTGCAAATTAAAGGGCCACAATTTGTTATTTTACTGACTCCATATTGATCAAATCTTATGTGGATAAAAGAGATTTATTTTTATCTACAGGTTGGACCCTAGTGTTCAGCAAGTTTAAATAGTTTGCCAAATTGCATAGCTCGTTATTGACTCTTGTTTCCTAAGCTACATCCCATTATGGTTTTACTTGATGTTACTATGCAACTCAATCTCTGAACTCTTCCACAGAACACCTTCCTTCAGTACAAGGCAGACACAGAAGAGGCTTTCATTTTTGAGGGTTGGTTTGGAATTGCCTACACCTGCTAAAAATTGCAGATTGTTTTCTCTTTACTTCTTACCCCATCCTTTCACTTCCGTATCTGGGACTTGATGACAGAGCAGCATTCAAAGAGAGCAGAACACCTGCAGAGAGAATGGTTCCCTATCAGGAGCCCAGGCACTAGGAGACAAGCACTGACAAATATATTCTCATCATTTCACTGGAAAAATCAGATAAAAATCATCACTTGGATGCCTTCCCTCCTCCCAGTAACCATTTACCTATGTAAGAAATTTTTAAAAATTAGAAAAAAATTAAAATTAATTAATTAATAAATAAAAATAAAATCAGACAAAAATCATTTTTAATATTCCACAAAAGTTGGAAAATATCCTAAATGTATCCAGTCAAAATCAAATAGATTCAATATATTGGTTAATCTGTGCCTTATAATAAAATACGTAATTATAAGTGAAAGTAGCTAGAGACACAAACAATACCAATGATATGCAACCAGGAAGGGTGGGTTCAGGCAATGGTAGGGGCTTTGGAGTGTACAAAAGGGGCTTGAAACCAGGCTTGAATCTTGAAAAAGCAGAGTGGTGATTTTTGAAGTTTATCCCTAGAGTCACAGTTTTCTCATTTTAAAATGGGAATAAAAATGTTATGATTAAAAAAGAGCTTTTTTGAACTGAGATTTATATAAAATGCCTGGTTTGGAGTTATTTTACCCAGTATTAGTTCTCCCAACTTTCCATCTTAGGATTTTCAGATCTTTTCCTTTCTTTCGCCTCTATAAAAGAAATCTCTTGAATATGTGGAATGCGTCTTTTATTAATCCTCAAAGATTTTTCCGGATTCTCTGATTTGCACTAAAAGTATTTTCTACTTGACTTTCCTTATTAAATATTTCCAGGGAGAAGTAAAAAAGACATTATCAGCTGACTGCATACATAAGATTTATATTTCAGGTATTAATCCTATTGTTCTATAGATATATAAAAAAAGCAGCAACATAAGCAGTGTTGAGTTTGAAGTTCTAAACTTCTATTTTTATATGAATTGAAGGGAATTAAAACCACTTCAGAAGGAATAGGGAGGTGAATGATGACAGGAGGAAGGATAGGGAATATAAAAAAGTATTAATTGGCAGGGGAAAGATAATGTCATCATGTGAGCATCAAGCAAAGTAATTTTGTTCAAATAAATGACCACCAAGTGAGGTTTAAATCATCATCTCTTGATTGTCTAATTAACCCTTTCTTGGTACATATGTTCTTCATTCAACTAAATTACCCACTCTGACATGAGGAGGGGGGATAAGGATCAAAATAAAAATTTTATGGAGAAGTAGGTATTTTTTCTTTGCTGATGGAAAATTCCAAAAATGAATGAGATACCAAGCTTACACAGAATTTCTTGGGCATTTCTTTTCCAGGAAGGCTTGGTTCTCCATTATGTTATGAATAGTGTAGTAAACTGGGTATTTGTTTTGTTTGTTTTTAATAAGGATACACAGAAACTACTTATTAGTCTTTTGTCTCTTATATTCAATAAATAGTTTATTCTTCAATATTCTGTCTATAAAAATAAATGAAGTCAATCAAAAAATGGTTTTTATAAGTCTTGGGAGAAATTTTCCAAAGATTAGTCTTTGTGTCATAACTTTCTTATAAAACACAACACTAATCACACAGGCTGTAGTGTTTCTTACAATCTATTTATTACTTTTTCTATTTCTGCTCCAATAAAACTTTCATTCCAAACAGAAACTACTGAATAATAATAGATTTCCTGAGTAAAATTATTCTTACTGATTGAAATGTAATTATTTTTAACATTTTGGTTGCTGTAGGTCCCTCTTAATCTCCAAAACGTTGGGTGTGTTGCTTAGTTTAACCTATGTCCCTCCAGCTGACCCACTGGCAGAATATAGATGACTGGATTTGAAACATGATGTGGCACATCAAATAAAACTGTAGCACGATGAACAATTATAGTTGACCAGGACTTTATCAATCAACCCCTTTCCTAATAGCCTAATGAGTTTATACTTTCCGGAGAAGGACTGTCTCTGCCTCATTTTCAAGTCTCTGATCATGTCATTACATGAAAGGTGAAAATTAATTAATATTATGATTTTATCAATATTTCTTTGGAGGGATAAGACCAAATACTCTAACATGGGCTTGGGGATCATCCCTGGATTTCACTATAAACTACTTAAACTTGGTTGGCATGACTAGATTTATTGAGAGGCCAATAAATCAATCAATGCTCCAGAAAAAAAATAGTTAAACCTTTATATGCTCAGTAATGTGGAAACTATCACAGAAAATCATCCTCCCATTTTAATGAGATCTCTGAAAGTGGGAAACATGAACAAAACCACTGCAAAAATAATTGGAGAAGATTATGTGTAGTAGTTCTGAGAAATAATGCAGCATACAAGTAGCATTAGTTAGTTGAGGTATCCATGAGAAGTGGATCCTGAATGCAGTTTAGAATTGGATTAGCCACAGAAATTGGCAGGATGTTTAGAAAGACCTATGACATAAGTAAAGACTTGAAGTTGAGCATTATCTTTAGTTGTGAATTAGTAAAAGAGGAAATCAAAGTATTCTTTCTTATCCAGAGAAATGATTTAGAGTAAGAATGGAGAAAGATCAGCTATCCCAGAGGTGTTTTTTTTTTTTTTTTAAGTAGCATTGGTTTACAATATATTATGTGATTTATGAAAATGAGAGCTCATCCCTCTTTGGATGTACTGAAGGTCACACTGACCACACATAGTCTTCCACTATACACAACAGGAAAACTGTCCCCTACCCCACCCCCCATCACTTACCCCACTATGCCCCCCTCTAGTATATTTAGGGCTTATTTTGGTTTAATTTTGTATGTTACTTTGTTTCACTTCTCAATATTCCACATATAAGTAAAATTATGCAGTATTTGTCTTTTTTCTTCTGATTTATTTCACTCAGCTTAATCCCTCCCAGTTATGTTCATATTATTACAAATGGTAAGATCCCACCTTTTTATAGCTGAGTAGTAATCCATCATGTGTATATTCATATTTCTTCACTCATCTGTGATTGGGGTTATAGATGTTCTATTATTAGTTCAGAGTTTCCATTAAATACTTAACAAGCTGAAATCCATACATGGCAACCATATCTACTGCCAACCTTAACTATTGCAGAGATTGACTATAATGTAATTGAAATACAATTTAATATTATGGAATATATTTATTATTTTTAATCTAAACTTAAATATAGTACTTTTTTCTTACATTGTTTTTAATTTTTGGACAATATATGATTTCTTCCCTCAGGCATGGTCACTGTAGTTCTCCTACCACGAAAACACTCACAATCTATCTCTTGTGCTATTTCCCCATCGTTCCCACCTCTTCATTACCCTCTTTCCTTTTCCTTCCCTCTCTCTTCCTGGATGCCTCATATCTTTGTCTGTCTCTTTGATTTTTTTCTACAGTCCACATGTAAGTAAAGCCAACCAAAATTTATTTTTTCCTTCTGATGTATTGAACTTAGCATCAACTCTTGCAAGCTCCATTTATATTGCTGCAAAAGACATGAATCCATACTTTTTGGTAGCCAAGCAGTATTCCATTGAATATACACAGTATGTTTTACTGACACATTCATGTAGTTGAGGGCATGTTTTTTCCAAATACAATGGAATACAAAAATTACTAATAAAGTGCTAAAAAGACTTAGTTTTATTCTGATCCCATAACTAGCTATTTGAAAAGGGGGTAGTTTATCAACTTCTCATTAGTACATGCATTTCTTTATAAAATAAAAAGTTTGTTATATTTCTAACTATACAACAGTAATAAGTAGCAAGTTATTGAACAGTCTAAGTTAAATAGCACATTTTCAATGAAACAGAACCTTTTACAAATGAAGACTTTTTATTCTAGAAGTTCTGTGATTGCTGCCTAGGTTAGCCATAAGGACATTTTCACATTTCCTGTCTGCCACTTTGTCTCTCTTTTAAAATTTAATCTTCTTCAGATGATGTCAGCCTATGTTTTAGAGGATATATACATTTTTATATATCCACTCAAAAATGAATGCAGTGCACCAGGAGCTATGTTGAATATGTCACATATGAAAAGGCTCTTAGGTATGCAGACACAAGACAAAGTTCAGATACAGCAGTAATATATATGAAATCAAAATTGGGAAACCACACCAAAACCAATGACAAAATCTCTAGCTGATGATGTATGTAGGTGGGGTTTATTTAGTCAGAGAGAGTCTCTGACTAGATAAAATTTGTGTTGAGACAAATATTGAGATGGGAAACCATATATAGAATCAGAGATAGGGAATTACAGGTTGATGAACAGCATGTATGAAGTTGAGAAAGACCTTGGCATTTTGAACAGAATAAAAGGTCAGTTCAGTAACAATACAGGAAGCACGTAGGAGAGAAACCTCAGGCAAGGTTGACAAGTAGACAGCATAAAGATCAAGCCAGAATTTATAGTCCAGGTGGCTTAGATGAAATTCTTATAGATTAAAGTGTTAGAAAACCAAGTTAAACTAAGCAAAGTGATAAAAGGGAATATATTAGCTCAAATCACTCAAAATTCTAAAGTGGAACTAGCTTGAAAGTACAACATGATGTACGTATAACAAATTCCCAGGACTCTGCTCTATTCTCTCTCTCTCCCTCTCCCTCTCCCTCTCTTCTCTCTCTTTCTCTTCCTACCTCCTTCACTCTGACATTTTTAACATTGCATTTCTTCTCAATCACATTCTCCATTCATATGCACTGGAGGGTTGGCCATCAGCAACTTTCATTGCTCAAGCTTGAGACACATGTATGGCCACGGACATTTATTGAGTCCATGGGCTAGTGATTAAATACACATAGCTATGCATGTGTTATATTGACGCTGGGCATAAAATCTACCTTACCCCAACCACATAAAATGGGTATATTCCCAGCAAAAAAGGAAAAAAAATAATCACAAAAACCTTACCACAATGTGAAACTGCTCACATTATATGTAGATGAGGTTGCAGTGTCACAAAAATGGAAAGGCATTGGGCAGATATACATAGAAATATCATTTTTGAAACCATGCTTTCAAATTTCATGGATTAACTGGAGTCTTGGAAAAAGATCTTTAATAACATAATGTCTGTGTTTATATGTGGTCTGACATATATCATAGTTTCATCATTGCAGATAAGGAAAAGGCAGCAAACACCTGAATTTTATGGTTGCTTCATCCCCAGTACCCAATATATTCAGAAGTATGATTTGAGACCATTCTATGGTTACCTGATCCATAAGAGAAGACTTTGTGTGTATTCTGAAGATGTGGGGATGCAGCTGAGGTTACAGATGAGTGTTTTATAATCCAAGATACCTTTATCTTTGAACAAGGTCATTGCAATGAGGATATAGAGTGGTGGATAAGAACCCAGGGAAGAAAACAGTTAAGATTTAGGAAGTCTGGATATGAAATTCAGGAAATTTCCATATTTACTCTGCCTCTAGGTGGTAAGAAATATTGGGTAAATACTTCTAACCTCTTTAACTTTATATATCCACAAACTCACAGAAAAAAAGTAAGATTTAGATATAACAAAATCTTTGCCATGCTAAGCACAGTGGATCTTGTGTAAATAATCAGCAAATGTCACCCACTAGTATTAGTTGTTATATAATATTCTTTAAAAAAAATCTAGTTATATGTTTATATATATTTCACATCATTGTATTCTCCTGGATTCACCCACTGCCTCCCCTCCCTGACCACTCCCACCCATCCTCCCATCCCCAGTTGTATACTCTAGTTTGCTTGTTAGCTTGCTTTGTTTGTTTTTCCTATATCCCATATATTAGTGAAACCATTGGCTTCTGTCTTTTTCCTTCTGACTTCTTTCTGGTAATATGATTTCTTCTAGCTCCATTCATGTTATCTCAAATTCATCAAATTTGCCATTTTTAATTGGTGAGCAATATTCCATTTGTGGTGAGTAATATTTTATTCCATCACACCTTTTTCATTCATTAGTCATTTTGGGACATTTGGGTAGTTTCCATGTCCTTGCAATTATAAATTTAAATAGTATTCTTATAGCTGATAATTCCAAAAGTCTCTTTTTCAGGACTGGCAGTCATGGATTCCATGTTATATTTTATTTGCCTCTCACTCTTTTTTTTTTTGTAGTAAGAATTTAGATAACATGTTATCCTAAAGTGGAAAAGAAATGATTCTGAATTCAAATAATTCAATGGAGAATGTTGAACAATGCAATGAGTTATTAGTGCAAAATTCATTTTGGAAATTTCTTTTTTCTTTTTAGAAGGCCCTCCACCAGCCATGAACCCTATCTCTAATACAATGCACTACACATAAAATACGTATATGAATGTATTGAAATTGTACCATCTGGAATCAGATAATGTGTATGTGATATAATGGAAAATGTTGGAAGTGTTAGACTCTTAAGCGATTCTGATAGTTTTCAATCCATTCTACCAAAGATTACTGTGAGAGTTTGAGTAAATTACTTAACTATTTTGTTCATTAACATCCTTATCTGTAATAAAAATGGGGAAGATAGATGGCTAACATCATCTCTGTAGGATTGGTGTGTGGATTAGTGACATCTTTAAAATCCTTAACATAGTGAAACTCATAAATGATAGCCACTAATAGTAGTCATGGAAGGATTATAAGTACATGAAAAATGCTCCTTCTCTCAGGAATATTTCAATCTACCTACAAAATAAGTACATATGCTTCCCTCTCTTCTATATCATTGAATGGAACTGTTGCCATTAGTCAGACCCTTGGAGTACTGCCAACATCAGCTGTCATTTAGAAAATAAATACCACCATGCTTGAAGTTATTCATTAGTACCTGTAGCTACCAAGTAATAAGAACATTGTAATGATGTCCTCTGCTTAGTTAGTATTATCTCTGGGGAGTTCAAAGTAATTTGCAGGTGGAAAATTAAATGATGCAGTTCAGGATAAAATTGAATTCCAAATAATTGTTAGAGAATTAAAATGCAATTGAACCAGAAATTCTAATCAGATATGAATAAAAGAATGTTTCTGTTGAACTGTGAGGAAAACAATTTATGGAAAAGAATGTCATTTTGGTCTTACAAGGCCTTCCATAACACACGCAGACACACGCGCGTGTGCATACACACACACAGACACACCTTTCTCCTTGAAGAAAATGTAGGAATTGGAGAGTGTAATGAAGATCATCCCCCCCCCACCCCCACTAAATAATCCCACAAATCCTGGAACATATATTTTTCTTCTGAAGTTCACTTCCTTTTATCTCCATCCACCTTTCACTGAACAATAACATAACAATCTAAATCAAATCTCCGAAGTGCCATCTTGCTCTCAGTTCAGACTCAATACACTGATGCAAGGAAGCTGGGATGAAAGTGAACACATGGGGAGATCAGAAACATGTTCTCCTTTACTCTGATCCATGGGAAGGAATGACTGAATATATGTAGCCTTTTGTACCACTCTTTAATAGTAATAGGAAATAGCCAACTGAGCACTGTGAAAACGATGCATTGATTCAAACATATGGGGCAGAGTTTGCCAAATAAAAAACTGACCCACTCTCCTTCTCTGTCCCATTGACCGTGAATGTCAGAAAGCAGAGCATCATGGAATCTCTATGGCAGAGACATCTCTTTCTTTGTTGGTGAACAAGTTACACTGAAGCACTTCTCTCCTTGTATCACTGATTCTGGTAGTGCTTGCTTTCAGTATGAAACTACAATCTGTAGGGATATGATCTATTGCTAAAGCAAAATCATTCTGTGACTTATTGTAATTATTTTAGCTTAAAAATATATTTTCTAATAACTCCTTAAATATGAGGACAGAACAACACAAAGGCTGCCCCCCCCCTTTCTTTCTCAAGGGTTACCATAGATACCAAGATTGCAATGGGAACTGCTGACAAATTCACCTAATTGGATTTAGATAGAGTAAAAAAAATTGCTATTATTAACCTATAGGCATGTGGTTTTATTGTGAAATAGTTAATTGCCCTCAATTATTAGCAAGTTTTTCTGTAGTACCGTACATTGTTTGCAAACAGCTTTCCCATTTATTTTTCCTTCTTATACTTGCAATAATTCTCAGTGCTATCTCAGTGAAAGAAATGTCTGTCGAGGGGAGAGAAAATCCCTGTGTGTCTTAGTATGTGGATATTGAAATGGTAGAAGAAGAATTTAAGGTAAAAACTGAAAAATAAACATAAAAAATAACTGCAAAATTCCTTGACTAGCTTTATAAATGACTCACTGCTTTCTTCATTTTAATTTTGTAGATGCTTGGTGAACCCTCTATTGTAATGACATGTGTAGACTTGATCACCTCAATCTTTTCTTCCTTTTTGAAAGTAATGAAAAAAAATTGATGATTCCAAGGATAATAGCATCATTACATTTATGTTTTTTTTTTTCTTATTTTTAGCTCTTTTGTTCTCAGGGCATCATTTTTCCTTGAGAAATATTTTCTCTGACCAAAAAAATAAATTTAATCTCTCTCTCTCTCTCACTTTCTCTTTCTGTGTGTATGTGCATGTGTCCTTTCTATTTTGGGGGCATCAGGTTTTTGTTTTGTTTTGAGCTCCCATAATATTGGGAAGTTTTTGGATCTTGGTAGCAGTTCCCTCAAATCCCCTTCAATTTACCCTTCTTCAGCTTCTTCACATTATATAGAAAGTTAATTATACCTTTGTATCATAAATAATTGAAAATTTTTTTTTCTGGTCTACACCTGTAAGGACTCACAGATGGTTATTTTATCTTTAAAACTAAGGGGCTCTTTTCCTTAGATAAACAAGAACATATTTGTCAATAGGCCAAGTCCATCAGGGGAAAAACTTAGGTCAGGATGATACTTCAAAAATAAGTGAAATAACAACTGAAGAGTTAAAGAAGTCATTTGAAGAAATTGGTGTGTCTAGGGTGGGATGGCCATGGAGAAATTAAGTGAATCATTTGATGTCTTTAACAATTGAGAGTCCTTTTTGCTTGGCTTGGTTATGTTACTTTTCTATTTTACAATTATTTTTTAACCAATTTTACAGAGAGAGGTTAATGAGTATTAATTTGAGTCTAATGATTTTTGATCAGTTTGCATAAGAAAAAATAGGCACACAAAATAAAGCATCTAATTTAGGGACATAAGATCCATAAGACAGTGATTCTTTGCTTTCAAATTTCACTTTGGTAAGCTGATTTTTCTGGGATTAAAACCTAGAATCTAATTCAGTTCATCAGCAGACCCAGCACTATCCTCATTCAATTTCTTCTTCCAAGAGCCCAGTTGCCAAAATGCTTATTTCTCTGTTTTCACTAGTGTAGAGTAACCATCCTCATTGCCAATGGTAGTGAAAGCATCGGGTTCACCATTCTGTGTAGGCTCTTTATTGGTTCTAGCATTTACACAGACACATCAGACAGGGCAGAGCAGAGGCTGGGGGTCAGGGATGGGAGGCAGGTGTGTCCCCTGACCAATTCCCTTACCCTACATTGTCCTACAACTAGTTTCTAGCTTCCTCAAGTAACACAGTCTTCATAGTACTTATTTCTTACCAAGAAGTACAGCAAATACTAGGTGTAGGATGATCTGGGTAGGCTTTTTCCACCATTAGTTTGTATAATCAGCTCCTGTAATGTTGCATCTTCCCCATGGGTGTGTATCTGAGCGCAATGGGTGTGCACATGTATGAGTAGGCATACCTGGACCTGAGAAGAAAAGATAAAAGGGTGGTGTCACCCTGCAAGAAGAATATACACAAAGAGCATGAAAAAATGTTGCAGACAGAGAGGCCAAATAGAGAGTGAGAAGATTCCTAGGGATGAGGGGCTCATCTGGCTTTTAGCCCCTGACCATGGCCCTGCCCTGCCCTACCCTGCCTGGTTTGTCTATGTAACTGCTAGAACAAATAAGAACCTATATAGATTGCTGAGCTTGATGTTTCCCCAACAACTGGTGATGAGGATGGTTACTTCACGTTACAAAACTCTGGATTCTAACCTCTGTTAGGGATTATCATAGACAAAGTATGTTTATTTTAGTTTTGTGGTTCTTGAATTTCTTCCTCTTCATTCCCACTTTCAGTTTAGCTACATGTACCCTGCCTAGGCTATTATCACAGACTCCTAAATTGTCTTTTAACCTAAACATTCCACTCAGTTTTCATGTGGCTAGCGTAGCTTCACACATTGTGTGTGAGTATGTGTGTGCGTGTGTGTGTGTGTGTGTGTGTGTGTGTGTCCTTCAGCTGACAGGGTTAGATTGAGAAATTGAAATCCAGGGAAATCAGAGATTACATGTAGAGTAGAAAAAAAATAACTGAGGGTAATAATAGGTCTAGTCAAGAAATCAGTCTTCTTTGGAGAGATGCCCATGTAGTCCTTCTAATTTTTCATTTTGATTATTTCTGTTGCTATTGAATCGCAAGAGTTATTTATAGATGGGTTATCAGTCTTTTGTCAGACACTTGATGTGTAGATGTTATCTCAAATACAGAAGGGCACTAAGCATATAACAAAAAAAAAGTAACTATGACTTATTAGGAAAATACTTTTAGATACCATCTCACACCTGTGAGAGAGATTCATATCAAAATGTCAGAAACAGCAAGCATCCCTGAAGATGTAGAGAAAAAGGAATGCTCATAGACTCTTGCTAGGAAAGCATGCTGGCATATTCTCTGTGGAAAGCAGGGTGGAAAATTTCTCATAATATCAAAAATAGATCTACCATATGACTCTGCAGCATTACTTATAATAATCAAATTATAGAAGCAACCTAAGTGGACAGAAAAGTGGGTTGAGATAGTGTGGAATATACACACAATGGAATAATGCTCAGCAGAAAATAAAAGACGAGCCCTTGCCATTTACAGCAGCATAGATGAAAATAGAGAAGATAATACTCAGTGAACTAAATCAGAGAGAAAAATACAAATACCAGATGGTTTCATCAATGTGTAGAAAGGATAAATCAAAACCAATACAATAACAGACACTAGAAATATGCCCATGTAGGAGTATAGAGAACTAAGTGAGAAGAGGGTCCGATGAACTTTGGGGGAAGAATATGGGTCCTCTGTTGGTGGTGATGGTACAGTGACATGCATCTGATAAGGTGGGATCCTGTGCCACTGGGTCACATAGGGTGATATAAACCAATTTAACTAAGTGAAATTAAAAAAGCAAAGTAAGACAAAAAGAAATTGAGAATTTAAGGACAGATAAGATCTGAAATCAATGAAGAGTTTAATACTTTGTGTTTTGAATCATTTGAGCTAATCCGTACTTGAGATGATTATCTTGGTTAATTCATGTTAACAATAATTTTGTTTTTAAAGGAGATTTTTATGAGAAATCATCACTGAAGTGTGCTCTTAAAGACATGTCTTTAAGGATTTAAGAATAGGATAGGCATTTCTACTAATATAGAATAAATTGTAAAGTGATATGAGGATAAATCATAGTTGAGTCCACTTTAATTTTCAGGTAGGAAAAATGGAAAAATAGATAATTTCCTGTCACTATTCTTTGATGCAATTTGGAGCAAACTCCCTCAACAAAACTCATATCTTATTGAAAAGAACTTTAAAACTGACCTTTGGTGAAGGAGAAAGCTGATGGTTTACAGTTGATCTTACGATCAAATGTATAAAGTCAATATAGTATCCATTCTACCACAGCTTGTTTAAGATAAAGCAATGAAAAATGCAGTTATGGATAGAATATATGTCTAGACCTTTCCAGAAAATGAAAACTTATATCTTATACTCCATAATTCTTTGCTGTGCTTCATTACTTCATGGTAGAAGGCGAATCCCCTTAAAATGCTAAAGATAAGTTAAGCTTCCTTGTTGTCTACCTAAATACCTGGAGCTCCTTCTTACAACTATGACTTGAATTCCTGTGACTGCACCTACCAAGTCTTTTTTGGACAAACTTTGCATTCTATAATTAATGCATTCCGTGAATGTAATTCAGCCAAGAATAAGAACAATAGAATTCTTATGTCCTCAACCTAAATACAGGAGTTCTATTTTTTTAAAACTAAAATTGTATTTTCTTCTTGAAAGCAGTTTTCATATTAAAAGTACAGACTTTTCTAAAAAGTGGGAGACTAAGATATAATCCTGGTATGTCATTCTTATTAGTTCTGTGAATTAGTCAAGATGTTTAACATTTTGAACCACATTTATATTAATGAAACACATTAATGAGAAATGCATGATTACTTTGAGAGGGGTAAGTAAGATAATTAGGTAATTAGTACAGAGTGAGTTCACTTAACCAAAATTACACATACAAAATAAGTTAAGGCAGTTTGTCTATGAAATATTGCCTAAAATTACTGTTGAACAGGAGAATGCATCCTCTTCATTTAATTAATGGATGTCTGCAGAACCATTATATTTTGAGTAAATATAACAGGAAAAATAAACTATATATGTGTATATATGTATTTCAGTTTATACCTTGTACCTATTCAAAAATAAGTATTCCATCATTAGTCAGAACTGTTTAAATTTTAATGTATTATGGTATGGATATTTATATATTACTGTTGTGTAATTTATATTTTGAAAATATTTACTTTGTATTCTATATTACATAAATAATAAAGGGTATAGTGCTCTATTAAGAAATTATATCTTGATCTATTATTGCATATCATATGTATGATGTTTCTACATATTATGGTAAAAATACTACTATTTTGACTTAACAATGTGTACTAGATTTTTTCCACATCAATGTATAACAAGAAGAAACTTTCTTTTCCTTTGCTATTTTAATTTACAAAATTATGTTTAGAAACCTTGGGGTTTTATACACATCACATGAAAAGTTTTATTGTTCTGCTTTTACTTACCAAAGTTGAGACAAGTTTGCATTTATAATGCAAATGATTATATACAAATTGAGTAGATAATTTTAGATAGAAGGACCTGATATCTATTTAAATATATGCAGTTCTAATTAGTCATTTCCAAGAGCAGTGGCAGTTTTGAAGAGAAAAATCATATTGCATACTGTCAAAGCTGTAAATGGTCTAAGAACTTGAGAATAACTCTATATTTTCTTGACTGGTTTTGAGGGAATAAATGGAAAACAATAAGATGCCCATCTCAAGTGTCTTACATTTTTATAGGACATTTAATTAAATTTTAAAAAATCATTCTGAGTTTTTCTCATTTATTTGGATCAAATCTTACCATTAACATACACAGGTATATATTTCCTTAAAAAAAGTATAAAAGATCATATTTCCTTAAGAAACCCGTGATTTGAGATGGTCTAATAATAAATTTTAGGAATGGATTTTTCCTCTTTCCATTGACTACGCTTGCTGTTCACTGTGGCTGTCTTGGCTGGATTATCTGTCATCAGACCAAGCTTCATAGTCACTGTCAAGAGTCTTGAATTTAAAAAGTCAGAAGAGTAGAAGGATAACACTTATGCTCCAAATGGAGGCAAAACCATTCAACTGTGAAATTCCAGGGTTACTATGGTTTGTCTTGGGGAACTTCTTTGTACTGGTTTTCTTTGGGGAAAGCCAACCGTTGCTATATCTTTGCTGTAATTATTAATGAATGTTAGAAAACCTTAATATATAGATTACAGGTAAGACAGAGCACATGCCATTCTGCTGTCCTCCACTTGTTTTTTTCATGTGCTTGTCAGGACTAATCACCACAGAAATACTGTTTTCTAGAACAGAGTGAAACATACATATAAAAAGACATAGAGAACCTGGCAACGTTTACAAAAATAAGTAAGTTACTTTGGGCAGGAATACAGAACACACTAATCAAAATGAGTGGAGTGAGGTATGATGTAAGGAAATATTTGGTGTTTTCCATATTGTCACAACCTATGGAACTCTAAATATTTCACAACTTATGTAAATATTTTCACACCCTAATTTTATCATTGAAAATTATTCCTATAGAATATACTACTTCATTTAATTATTAAAGATATGCATTTCTCCAGTCTTTCATAAACTTTAATATTTTACAAACAGTTGAGTAATTTCAGCAGAGATATCATTTTTATTTACAGTTATCAAATGTTTTTCAGGTGAAATTTAGATACAATGGTGTACAGAAAACTGAAGTATATCATTCAGTGAGTTCCAAAAAATGGAGACACCTATGCAATCACTTATCGAGATTCTGTTTCACTATTTTAAAAATAGTTTCACCCTATCTTATTTAAGGGAGAAATTATCACAATGAAAATTACCTACAAGGCAAGCATCTATCATGTGCTCTATAAGGTAACATTTGTAAGAGTACTAATCAATGCTAACATGGAACAGAGAACAAAGATAATATTTGTTATATACACTATACATGTAGCTAGATAAGAATTAGAAGATATGGGATCCTTTTTTGTATTGATGAAACTATTTCTATTTACAAACATGATAAGATGACAATCTAAGAACATCAAAGAAAAAGTATCAGTGATAAGATAGATCATTAAAATTATAAAGGTAACAGACAGTAATTTATTAGAAGATATAATGGACAAGATGATCTCATAACATCATAACTTTAGTGATAATGATTCATAAAAACAGGTTGATCACTGTAACAAATATACCTCCCGGTGAGGGGTGTAAATAAAGGAGAATGTGTGAGAGGGCAGGAAACGTGGGAAATCTTCTGTATTTGCTGCTCAATATTTCTGTGAACCTAAAACTACCCTAAAATTGTTCATTTAATACAGTTTTAAACCTAGAAACATTTTATGAGAAATGTGAAAATTCCACTAGAGTAAAAATAAATCCTATTGTTATGTGCATGGGGGGAGAAATGAGTAAATAAGTAAATATTACTGAGCCAAAAAAGAAAATGCATTTCATATTATTATATTATTGAAAATATCAATGTACATGTCACTTAAAAATATGTATTTATAGTGGAAGTTTTTTAAGTTTTGACACCACAGCAATAGTTTCTCTAAAATTCAGATGTCACTTTCTTAAAAATCCGTGGAACAGTTCCTTAGAAAAATGATTGATTCCAAATCTAGGGGCTGCAAAAACAGAGAAAGAGCCTGATATTCTTAGGCTAAAAATCTAGGAAGACCTCAAAAATAGTGAAGGGATTTTGAAAAGAACACTGGAACTGTCTTGAAGGGTTTCCAATTTCAGTTTTAAAATGTAGTGTAATAAAGAATAAAATTATTAATCAACAGTAACTTAAGACCCATAGTGTTTTAAAAGGGAGAGGGGAGGCAGATGGGCTTAAATAAACCTTTTTAACATCACTGGAATAGCCTATTTTATTAAATCCTGGTTTCAAAGATTTAAACTAAAAAGGAAAGAAAGTCTTGATTTTGCTTTATTCTTTCTTAGTTGATAAGAACCATCATAGGGTTCTATGATGATGACATTATATTTATGTATGTATTTATTTTTATTTGGTATAAACTAAAGTATTTTAAATATAAATTCCCAGGTGGGGAAAAAAAAAAGAAAAGGGAGAAGGAAGGAAACCTTTGACACTTAATGAATGATCATTAGTTATTAATCTAGAACCATAAAGTCTAGAATGTGGGATATAGATATTCATCAAATTATTCTTTCAACCTATTTTATATTTATTTTGCTCATAATACATATTGGAAAATGAAGGCTATATAAACATCTGTCATAATTTCTCCTCATTTCACAAATGTGGTTTCCTTATCTCATGTTACTTAATCACTAATTTTCATTGTTCCATGGTTTTACATTCACTATAACACTGAAGTTTCTTCTGTCAGCTTTTCTCTTATACTTTTATAAACATACCTACATGACAATGAAATTCAGCCATGTCCTATTATACACACACATTCTTTCTACCACTATGCCATTCTCATTTGTCTGTTTTTCATACATTTTCTCTATCCCAAGTTACAGGCATCCTGTCCTTTACAAAAAGTTTTCTCATGAAGACTTTGAATTCCTTTGCCAGATATTAAATCCCCTTTTTTTTTTTTTTTTTTTTTTTTTTTTTTTTTTTTTTTTTTTTTTTTTTTTTTTTTTTTTTTTTTTTTTTTTTGAGACTAGGTCTTGCTATTTTTGCCCGTGGAACTGCAGGCTCTTGTTGCCTGGGGTACCACAGACTCAAGGAATCCCCAGCCTCAGCTTCCCAGGTAGCTGAGATTACAGGCGTGCACCACCACACCCAGCTATTTTTTTGGAACGAGGGCTTGCTAGGGGGCCCAGGCGGGACTCGAACCGCGATCCCTAGCCCCGGCCACTTCATAGGCTGAAGCTTAACAAGCACGAGCCACCGTGCCCGACTAAATCCCCTTCTTTGAATCCATTCTAATTTATGCTCTTGTTTTTCACTCATGTAATGCCATTTTTATCATCTGTATTGTGCATTTTTAACCCTATCACTTCAACTGCTTTATACTCCATACTTTACATAGTATAATATGTTAAATAATGAGTTGAATAATTATTAATTCAACAAGAATTAGGTCTACTCTACAGCTGACACTGCTAGAGTGGGAATGCAAAGACCAAAAAACAAAAAACAAACAAACAAAAAAAAACCCCTCAGCTCTTTAGCTTTCAAATTGTGAGATTAATCTGCTTATAAATATAAATGTTAAAGTGAGACAAAGTTAGCTGAAAGAAAAATTATCCCTCCTTTCTGTCCTTCATTTATTTCTTGAATTAAGACTTATTGAATTGCCCTGGTTTCATTATGTTTAAAGCAGTAATATGGTATCATCACTTGTCTCAGGAGATAGGAGTAGGCAGTATTTTTCTCTTACACTCACAGCTTCGAATGAACAGAATAGCACTCAGAAAATTCTCTTTAATAATTTCATTGAATACTTCATGCTTTTTTCTTAGCCATTTGGAGTCCTACTATAAAAAAAGAAATATCTACAAAGATGTCTATTCCATTTTTTCTAGGGTTATCAGAAAATATTTTCTAGGACATTTGACCAATTCAATTGTAAATGACCTTAATGATAGACCATTTGCTCCTTTTATTACAAAGACTATTTACTATCATTGTCTGGTCTCTGTACCCTATTCAATATTTTACCCAATTCACTATTTCATCAAGGCTCTGTACCTGCCAGACTTATATACTGCTCCTTTATATGATACAATAACAAATGTTTTTTAAATTCAGCTCAATTACTTCTACTTTTCTGTCTCTTTGATTTTGATTGTCACTTTCTGAAGAAAACATATCTATTTCTTTGGAATAAAACACTGATATAAATAGCTCCATCCTGATCTGGTCGAATTTTTTTTTGCCTTGAACGTGTTTGAAGCTTAGATACTATCTCTAAATTCTAAAAGCTTAGATACTATCTCTAAATTCTAAATGACCTATTTGCTATAAATTCTTAAAGTACAAGTATATGCTAAATAAATTTAGACTTCAAACTAAATTAGGAGAACTTGGAAAATAACCTCTCATCTTTATTTTGAAATCCTATTTGTTTATCAGTTGATTCATGTAAGCTATCCACCACCATCAATGCAAGGATAGGGTGGACAAGGAATCATCACACAAAATGTTGTGATTTATAAATGCATGTTTTCTTATTTTTAAAAGTTATGGCAAAATAAAATTTAAAGTGCTTTCAATATTTTAAATTTTAGAGTGGTGATACCATATAAAATAAAATATGAGGCAAAAAAGGACAATCATTTAAAACCCAGTCAAAAAATGGGGAGAAGAGCTAAAAAGATACTTCTCCAAAGAG
The DNA here is from genome assembly GCA_004024945.1 of Uropsilus gracilis. Taxonomy (NCBI): domain Eukaryota; kingdom Metazoa; phylum Chordata; class Mammalia; order Eulipotyphla; family Talpidae; genus Uropsilus; species Uropsilus gracilis. Next base: position 49,127 of record PVHY01006600.1, on the reverse strand, counting down.
GAAATACAAATGGCCAACAGGCATATAAAAATATGTTCAGCATCACTTATAATCAAGCAAATGCAACTTAAAACCACAAGGAGATAGCACCTCACACCAGTAAGAATGGCCTGTATCAAAAAAAAATGGGCAACAACAGTGCTGGCATGAATATGGAGAGAAAAGAACACATTTACACTGCTGGTGGGAATGCAAACTGGTCCAGCCATATGGAAAGCTGTGTGGAGGACCCTAACACTACTGAAAATGGAACTAACATTTAATCCAGCAATTCACTTCCTGGAATTTACCCAAAAGATACAAAAATATTAATTCAAAAGGACACCTGTACTCAGATATTCATTGTAGCACTATTTATAGTAAGCAGGTTAGAGAAACAACCTAAATACCCCCAAACAGATGAATGGATCCAAAGTTGTGATATATTTACACAATGGAATATTATTCTTCAATTACAAAAGAAAATTTGATGCATTTGTGATAATGTGGATGAACCTAGAAGTAATCATGTTAGCAGAAATATACCAACAAGATAAACAAACAAAAAAAAATGAATGATCTCACCTATATGGGTGATAGAGGGAAAACAAAGAAATGAAAGGACAAGGAAAACTTAAAACTGTCAACAGAAATGAGGCATAGAGCAAGAAATGGGGAAGGGGATACAAGGGGGAATGGGCATAAAAGGATAAGATGATGGCTCATGGGTGATAAAGCTGTGGGAGAGCCTTGGAGTAGACAATGGTGTAAGATGTGTGTATATATACACATATATTCAATAAATAAAAAAAAGTATAAAACTATAAAAATGTATAATACTCATGCAATAGTATTGTATATTATAACACATAAATATATATATTAATTTAAATTTAAATATTTTAAAATATACAAATGATACATAAATAAACAACATAGCTAAGATAATCAATATATAAAAATAAATTAAATTCTATATAACAATGTGTAACTACATGTATATTTATACTAAGATCTTTTATGTATTTATTTTAAATAAACAGAGTAAGTTATATCTGTAACATAACTAATATGTAAATAGATCTACTATAGCAATAAAGTGCTGCGTACAACTACTTTAAATATATTTAAATTTTTACATTTACTTTCTATTCATATTGTAAAGGTTGATCATAGATATGTCATGATATCATGAAACTTAATTTCCTCAATAATAAGCTTTATTCCCACTAAATTGGGTTTCTTTTTGTTTTCTCTGTTGTCTCTTTTGCTGTATAGAAGCTTTTTAGTTTGATGTAGTCCCAGCTGTTTATGTTTTCCTTTTTTTTTTTTTTTAACCTGCTATAGGTGTGTCCAGAAATAGATTTCTGAATTGTAACTCATGGAGGGTTTGGCCCAGGTTTTCCTCTATGCATATTATCTTTTCAGGTCTTACATCCAAATCTTTTAACCATTTTTCATTAGCCTTTCTTACAAGTGATAAGGATCTGATAACAAAAATACACAAAGAACTCACACAACTTAACAGAAACAAAGAAAAAAACCCAGTTAAAAAATGGGGAGAATTAAAAAGACACTTCCCCAAAAAGGAAACACAAATGACCAACAGGCACATGAAAAAATGTCAATGTCACTAGCAATCAGGGAAATATAAATCAAAACCACAATGAGATATCACCTTACACCAGTAAGAATGGCCCACATCAAAAAAAGGGGCAACAAGTGTTGGCGTGAATGTGGAGAAAGGAACACTCTTATGCTGCTGGTGGGATTGTAAACTGGTCCAGTCACTTTGGAAAGCTGTGTGGAGGACCCTCGAACTAATGGAAATGGAACTACCATTCAACACAGCAATTACTCTTCTAGAATTCTACCCAAAGGAGACCTCAGTGCTTGTACAAAGGGACACCTGTGCCTGGATGTTTACTGCAGCAATAATTGCCAGGACATGGAGATAATCCAAATGTCCAAAACAGATGACTGAATGAAAAAGATGTGGTACATGGCTAGGCATGGTGGTGTATGCCTGTAAGCAGCAGCCTAGGAAGCAGTGGCCAGGGACAGTGATCTCAGTTTGAGTCTCGCCACACGTAGTGAGACCTAGTTCCAAATATATATATATATATATAGCTGGGTATGGTGGCATGCACCTGTAATCCCAGCTACCTGGAAAGCTGAGGCTGGGGATTGCTTGAGTATGTAGTACCTCAGGCAACATGATGCATATACAATGGAATGGAATATTACTCATCAATTAAAAATGACAAATTTGATGTTTTATGATAACATGGATGTACTTAGAAGAAATCATATTAGCAGAAACCCGTCAAAAAGAAAAAGACAGAAACCAAATGTTCTCACTAATAAATGGGACAAAGGAGAAATAAACAAAAAGCCACAAGGAAAGGTCAAAACAAGCTAACAACCAAACTGAAGTACACAACTGGGGCAGGGGCGGGGGGAGGAGAGGGTGGGAATGATCTAGGAGGGAAGTCAGTGGGCGAACCCCGGGGATTACACGATGTGAAATTTATTTATAAATAACTTACTTAATATAAAAATAACAATAATCTTTAAAGATTGCATTATTATTGAGGTAATAATGGTTTACAATGTTTTATATGACCAGGGGGTATAGATTCACAGCTCTTCAGTTGTATATTTTGTATTTTCATATTAATTATCTAGAAAATTTATCCTTAACTGACTTTACTATGACATTTTTCTTTTCCAATATTTCACAAGGTGTGAGATATGTTTAATTTGTGGTGATATGAAGAGAACTGAAAGGAGTCATGTAAAGTGAAATGAGCCAGAAGAAGAAATATGGAGTTATCTCACTCAATTGTGGAACAAGAGCAACAAAACAAAGAAATAGAAAAAGTAAACCAAATTAGTCCCTAGAAATCTGACTGTAGAAATGAACCTAACAAGACAAGGAGTGGTGGGAAAGAGCTCAATGAAATACAGTGGAGAATTGTGGGAGTCTTGATGGTGGTTGTGGTATTGCGTGAAACCATATCCCCAAGTTACATACAATGTTCTGAAGGACTATATATATCAGTGTAATTCTCTAAGCCATGTAGAAGATAGAAATAATCATAAACTCATAAATCATAATCATAAAATCATAAATAGAAATTGGATTTCTATTTAAATCTTTCAGATTGTGATCATAAATAAATGAGAGTGATTAATTTTACCTTTCATATAAGCTTCCTCTAAAATTGAAAAGAAATCTTTTCTCTTCTTTCCCTGAGAAGAAATATCTATGCCCATGTATATACAAAAGTAAAATCCTAGCAATTAAATACACAACTGCAGATTTTTTTCCCAGTATCTGAAAATCTGACATTAAATATTTACATTACCTAGTTATTGCCAGTAGGAGAGCCATGTTAAAGTTTTTTCCATGATCTGCTCCTATCTTCTGGTCCCCTTTTTGTTTCTCCTATAAAACTGGTGACTTTGTGTCTATCTATCTTCAAAATTCTTCCCATACAGACTGACTTAATTCCAAGTGCTTGGGGAATGACATTAGATGATATTGTAGTAAAGAAGAAATCATCATAACTTATTCAAGTGCTACCTCTGTAAATATTCCAAGTATCTACCATCTGCTAAAAATGAAAATAAGTACAAATTGTATAAATTATAGCACATGATATGTGAGATATGAACAGAGATTTAATGAATATAATGAATATAACTAGGTCATTTATTTATAGCTTTGGATTATATATTAAAAATGGATTTCAAAAATGTGGAAGAATATCAAGAGGTATGGTATGAGAGTTAACAGTTTCACATGAAAGGTGAATCTTCATCTGATATTAAAGGAGTGTTTTGAGTTTATAGAAGAAGTACAATGGCATGGACTAGAGAGCTGAATATAAACAAAAATCAAGTAAATGGAAATCTTGTGTAAACTGTAATAGATAGGTATTTCTAATAGTATGAAAATTAATATATCATTGTGGTCACATTGCCAAGCTCTCTACCTGCCTGCTTTTCATATTGAGTAATACTGCATAATTTTGACTATTGGCTATAACAATGGGAAGAGAAAAAGGATACCCCAGAGTAAATGTATATCTGTCTATTTTTATTTTACATCTAATCATAGAGTTTTCCTATAAACTACTGCATTTGTCCTAGCACTGCCTAGTTTTTTTCAGCTTCCTATTCAAGATCTTAAATGCTTCTGTTGTCTACAAAATGATTTCCAAGGAACTGTATTTATGTTCAAGTCCCTCAATTACCTGTCTCTGATGTACTTTTTTTCCAGAATATCCATCACTCCTGCCTGGATGTGTTGTGGCTATCAATATAATCTGATTTTACTTTTATTAGAATACACTTGGTTGATGACTTATTTTGAATGCCTTGTTTATACCCCTGTCTTCAAAATCCTTCCTGTAATTTAAGGCTCATTTTGTTTCACCTGCTCTGATCTTCAGATAATCCCAAGTGGAAATAATGCCTCTTCTATTTGTTACACTTCTCTAGTAATGTACCCACATGGCTACACAAAGAGGGGTGGGATTCTTGTGAATTCTTGATATCCACACCACAGTCGCCATGACTTTGGGGGATAGGGGAGATATGGAAATGTATTATATATCCAGATGCTTCTCAAACATCCAGAAATCAGATACTTTAGTTTTAAATTTACCTGCAGTTTTTGATGCCATACTAAACCTAATCTCTGCATAGAGGGAAAATATATATATATATATATAAATGGGTTTATATCATATCCATTCAATGTCTAGATTCAACTAAGAGTGGTGCAATACTTGAATGAAAATCTAACATGAAGAAAATTTTCACTGAGATCTCAATAATAATTAATTCTAATATCTGTATGTCAAGCATACCACAATTGTAGAATCCTTTTTGACATTATAGATATTGATGAGCCCTCTGAGCTCAAGATCTCAACCTTAGGAAAATTGCTTATTCAAATGTTCTGCCATCTTGAGACCATTGAGTGAGACACTGCTCAGCCTCTCTGTGAATATTCTTGGACTGTTCTCAGATGGAGAACTTGGCCGATGTGCTCAGCTAGTGGTACCCAGCATCCCATTTTGATCAATTCTCAGGTGGAATCAGGACCTAAATCATGCTGACTGATCTAAATTTTCTAAAGACTGGGAATGGAATGGCTGTAGCCATAAAGAGTTGGTCTTTAATTGTTTAAGTTAAAAGGAAATGCAGTCATGGTTTAACTAAGTTGGTCCATTTCCTGAGCTTTTTTTCTTTTATACTTATGTGCTTATAATCTAGAGTTGCATGTTTATGACTTTTAGTTTAGAATTTGTATTTTCCACCATCTGCATAAGCTAATAATAGCAGCAGCCATGTAAATATAAAATGAAGTAGGCATGACTCAATGCCTGATACATAATGTTTGTGGAGAAAATTAGTTAATTAAAAAATGTGTGTAAAGCTAACATAACTTGGGAAGATAAAGATCAGTCAGAGTTTGTGATTTCTACTCAAACCAGAAATACTAATATGACTTAGGAAAGCCCATGATGTATTCAATAAGGTTCAAAGCTAAAAAACAAACAAACAAACAAACAAACCAGTAATATAGAAGGTGTAAGTGTACTGATGTTGAAAAAGAGAAATAATGAAGGTATGATAAAGGTAAAGATGTAGTCTATGGATTTTGAAATGAATCTGTCCAAATATGAAGAAAAAATTCACAGGAAAAAGAAATGACAGGAGAATTTGAAATACTACAGATCCTAGACTCTTTTATTTATAATTGGCCCATATAAAAATATTACCAACAAAAGAGGAAAATGACCTCAGTCAGGAGCTATCTGTTCTTGGTTCGGTGGTTAAATACCCTTACTCTATGTGAAATGTGATAGAATAAGTAGAAGTGTTTTTCCAAAAGGAACAGTACTAGATAGTCAGGCATGATGGCTGCAGTATCGTAGTGAAAAGGCTTAAATCTCGAGTTGAAATCTAAATTACTTTCATTTACTGAGTATCTATGATCTTTCAAGCAATTTTCAAGCATTTTTTTCTCATGAAGGTCTATATTGCACTATTTTATTAAGTTTCAGAGTAGCATGCTCAAAGTCACACAGTCAGTAGTTGAGAAAGATATGTTTCAAAATCGTGATCTGTCTGTTGGCAAAATTTCAGTTTTTTTCCAGCTATACCAAGCTGTGCCTAATGAGTAAGGATTCTAGGTAATAGACTATAGATCGTTTTCTGAAGTGAATGCCTGGGTGTAAGAGAAAGAATAACTCTAACAACAGGAAATATGTTTACCTGAATAAAGTTGTTGCCAAGATAGCAAGAGCAATACCCTTAGAGATAATAACTTTTGAAAACTGGCAATGCTGATGATGAAGTGTGATGTTGAGTACTAAAGATATGGACATTTTGCTCTGAAATACCTAGAAGCACCATCTTAACACATGTAAGCAGAAATACATTACAAATGCTTCAAGAAATGCAACATTTCTTCCCCTACTACAATTAAAAGTTTATCTAATTCATCTTTTAAACAAAATTATTTATATATAAATTTCACAACATTGCAATCCCAGGGATTTACCCCCACCACCCTCCTGCCCATAGTTGTGTGCTTCAGTTTGGTGCTTAGCTAGTTTTGTCTTTTCCTCATGGCTTTTGTTTATTTTTTCATTATATCCCATTTATTAGTGAAACCATTTGATTTCTGTCTTTCTCTTTTTGACTTGCTTTTGCTAGTATGATTCCTTCTAAGTTCATCCATGTTGTCATAAAGTCATCAAATTTGTCATTCTTAATTGATGAGTAATAGTCCATCGTGTATATATACAACATTTTTTCATCTAGTCATCTGTTTTGAGGCACTTAGGTTGCATCCATGTCCTTGCAATTATAAATAGTGCTGTGGTAAATATCCGAGCACAGGTGTCCCTTTGTACCCACATTGAGGTCTCTTTTGGGTAGATCCCCAAGAGAGCAAATGCTGGGTCAAATGGTAGTTCCATTTTCATTAATTTGAGGGTCCTCCACACAGCTTTCCATAGAGTTTGGATCAGTTTACATTCCCACCAGCAGTGTAAGAGTGTCCCTTTTTCTCCACATCCTCGCCAGCACTTGTTGTTGCCTGTTCTTTGGATGTGGGCCATTCTTACTGGTGTAAGGTAGTATCTCATTGTGGTTTCGATTTGCATTTCCCTTATTGCTAGTGATAATAAGCAATTTTTCATGTGTCTGTTGGCCATTTGTATTTCCTCTTTGGAGAAGTGTCTTTTTAGTTCTTCTCCCCATTTTTTGATTGGGCTTTTTATTTTGCTTTTGTTTAGTTGTGTGAGTTCTTTGTGGATCTTCTTTATTAAACCCTTATCACTATTGTGAAGGGCAAAATTTTTTTCTCATTCGGTTGGGCTTCTTTTATTTTTTTCTTTGTTTCTTTTGCTGTACAGAAGCTTTTTAGTTTGATGTAGTCCCACCTGTTTATGCTTTCCTTCATTTTTTTGCCATCTGTAGATGCTTCCAGAAAGGAATTCCTGAATTCTAATTAATGGAGGGTTTTACCCAAGTTTTCCTCTATGTATATTATGGTTTCAGGTCTGACCTCTAAGTCTTTTATCCATTTTGATTTGATTTTTGTACATGGTGTGAGGGAGTTGTCTTGGTCCTATCTAATTCATCTTGTCTATATTATTTACTATTCTTAAAGGATCATGTATATTTTCATTCTCTTGAATGAATTTTAATGAGATTTCAGTCATTTCAATGACATTCTATCTGATCTAAAAATAAATATGTTTGACAGAACATATTTTTACCTGGTATACGTTATATATGAATTTTGTTTCCAGTTGTATTTTCAACTAAAGATCTACATTCTCAGTTTTTCCTAGTTTACACAAGTAAATTGTCCTACATTTGTGCAGTCCAGTGGGTGTACACATATGTGAATGTACCCACCTGGGCCTAGGAGAGAGGAGATAAAGGGACTCAGAGAGTACATACACTAGCATGAGAGCAAGAACACAGAGGGGGAAGAACACTAAGAGAACACAACAGAGAAAGTTCAAAGAAAGGGGGTAAAGATTTCTAGGGGGCTGATGAGTTCATCTGCCTCCCAGTTCACACAAAGCTTGGTACTATTCTGCCCTGCCTGGTGAGTCTGTGAAACTGCTAGAACTAATAAGGAACATTCACAGATTGTTTCCACAATAACTTCCACATCCACAACAAGTATGAGTACATTACAACTGGCGATGAGGGTGGGATCGTTACCCAACATTGAAGAAAACGTAAACTTTTCATGTTGTTGAGGAAGCATGAGGTGACAGTTTGGGAAGAGTCACTGCATAAACACATCTGGTAAACCTATTTCTTGGACTGTAGATACAGAGCCAGAAGGCTGTGTTAACTGTGAGTGTCCTCTTATTTCTAAGAAGTCTGGGCACTAGGTCCAGGATTAACTTTGGGAAGTCTTCCTAATTAAAGGGAATTAACCTGAAATTTAAATTAATTCTGAAGTTAATCTTTTCTTAACCTAGGAAAGGAGCTCTAGTGAATCCAAATAATTGAATAGGTTAGTATACCTGGTTCATTCATCAGTTAATACACCAAATAGAACCCCATTATAATAAACATGGACAAAATTTTCATTAAAAAATGGAGGGGTGCTCCAGTCCTGGCATCCAAAGTGCCAGAAGATTCACTACCTCTATATACCATAGATGGCAATGAGACAGCAATCCAGGGCTCCCAAGTTTGAGGAAGGAAGCATGGAGTAGAATAGTTCCTCAAATTATTCAAATAGACAGTATCATTATTGATGATGACAACCATCATCTTATAGCTGGACATTAATAATAATCACATTACTTAATAATAATCACATTTACAGAAGCACTTGATTCTTCAAAAAAGGTAGGGACAAAGTCAGTTAAAACTCTCAGAGATGTTAATCTACATGCCTTTTTACCTGGTATACGTTATAGCCCAGGAAACAGTACTCTTCACACAGATAGAAAACAAAGAACCGAGAAGTCCACTTTTGTCAAAAAGAGGATGGAAGGAGGGGAATTCTATGATTTAATAGCAATTGTTCATCAAGATATACTGCTACCATATCATATCATACCTATAACCAAAGTAGGAAACTGTTATGTAATATGAAATGAAATTTTTGATTTCAACTTTTCTTTCTACCTCATTAGAATTAGAGATGCATATTGAAAGAGAAAAAACATTTTCCAGCAATCTATTGAAATTATTTCTTATTGGAGAATAAATATTACTTAAAAAATAAAACAAAACCACTTGGTATCTAAAAGTTTGCATCCATTTCCTTCGTTTGGGGTTACAAATGAAAACCCAAAGTGGTAGAAAAATAACATCAACTTTCATAGCATTCAGAGTATACAAAATAATATTAAAAAATTAAAATGTCTTAGTAGACCACTACAGCTTACAAAAATCTAGTCAAAAATATATTTCTAACTTCATTGTCACTTATCCCCCAAACGTAATGATTTGTTTAATCACTTTGGATAAGTCATGAAATTTTCTTTTGCTTTATCTATATGTTTCCTTGTATAAATAACTATTAATGTCAGTTGTTAATGTTTGAGGTTAAAGCTACTTCTGCAATATCAGCAGATTTTTTCTTGTTGTAATACATTCTCCATTTCCTATAATCCATCTTTATATTGTTATGATATGTTACACATTCTTTCCTGTACTTTAAATGTTGCATATATTCCTATTTTTCATGGAGGACTTGAGGGTATGAATCATGTTGTATTGATCTATAAATTCCACTAGTTAAAAATTCTACAAGTATTTGTGTGCTTATTATTTCCTTGATTTGAAATAAATTCCCATTGCTTCTCCAGTACACCACTTGCTTTCAAAGTACCTTGTCATTACACAAAATTATCCTTGCTACACTTGAAGCATCCCTGAATCTGTTAGGTCTGACTGTTTAGATTTAGGTGACTGAGCCGTTTCTAAAATCTCAGAACACTAGTTTAGCTCCTCAAAGATACGAATTTTAATGATTCATGATGTCACCATGGAAATTCTGGAAAATAAGTAACTGGAGGCCGGCTATTAAATGCTGGGAGAGCTATCAAGTGATGGAGAATCACACTCTCAGTGTTACTGCAATAGAATCTGCCAAATGCAAAGTTAGGCTGCATTCACTCGAATTAAGGGAAGTTTGGAAATCACATAGGGGTCTTATAAGATTTCTGCCTGTGCCCCTTATATATGACACCATAGATTCAAATAAAGACTGGTGCTATTTCCTCCTGATTTCATAGATTAATTTGAAGTCCGTTCATCCAAAGGAGAAAACACACACACAAAATGGACATATAGTTTTAATGTAAAGGTCGTGTATCTGATATAGGGGCATGTGGTACAGGAAGACAGTTGGTACCACAAAGTCAAACTCATTCAGCTTACTTTCCATTGCCACTCCTTTGGGTCATCTCTGAGCAATGGTCAAACAATTTATAGCCACAGCTAATTGGCAGAATGAAAACTGCAAGTCTTTTCGCAAAGGACTATCTTCATTTGAGAGGAGGAGAGGAAGAATCTTTAGGAGTCATGAAACTTAAAAGAATTAAGTGACAGGGAATTGTTCCCAGTTCCATGAGGGACAGGGGGGGCAGGATAAACAGCACACTGCTTGCACCAACAGCTCTGGGGACCTGAGCAGAGAAGCTGCAGGCAGGAAAGCATTTGGGATGATGATAGGAACAGGAGGAAGCTCAATGTGACTTCATAGAAGCATCACTGAAATCGTTTTAGCTTCCAGAGTGTCACCACAAGAAGAGAAACTGACTGCAAGGTGGAAGACAATGGTGAATTGTAGAAACTATACATTTTCATGTAGAGATCCCTGAGAGCTTTGAAACTTGGAGACTGTGCAGCTGGAGATGGAAGACTGTATAGTCAGCAGAGAAAGTTGGTACCAGACACATTGCCAGGAATATCTCAGTGACTGCTGATTACAACTGAGATGAGGAAACTTACGCTAAACAATAAGATTTTTTATACTACTGAGTGAAAGCTGATGCTTGCTTTCCTTGTCTTTCTGAATTATTTTACTTTTACAAAGAATCAGACACCTTCTGTTGCTGTTTTTCATCTGATGAGGAGGTTAATCTTAGGATTCTTGATAATGCACCCATTTCTGAACCTCTAACTCTCACACTAAACATCCAACCATGATGCACTCTCTTTGCTACGGTGGAAAGGGCAAAGAGTAATTTTTCGGGCAGTTGGAAATGTATGTAGATTAGAAAACCACATATGTTCTGTTTGTGGGTCAACCCTGTGCTGTGAAGTGGTGCATAGCCTGAGTTCTATGTCATTAGTATTCACTGGTAATAATGTTATTTACTAGCAGTTCAGCAAGTCTCAGTATTTCCTAAATGAGGATATTGGGTAATATATTATTTACAATATAAGTAAGCCCCGAGAAACTGTCACTCACACTTTGATTCATATTTTAATAGATAGTCTTGTATAATTGTTATCATTCTTGAAAATTTGGAAAGTGGGGTTCCTTCAATTTTTCCCTCCTCTAAGCTCTCCCCCAAAGCTGACTGTAGGCCACCTATATGATACACAATATGTTTTTGGTAGCATTTTAACCTCTTAGAGTTATTTCATATCAGAACTCAAGGAAAGAGACAGTTTTCTAACATCTGGGTGGAATTTCACTTTGTCCCACTTTTCTTCTAGCATGCACATGTCAGATTTAGCCTTTCACTTACAACACAAGTGGGGCAGAAGCTTTTGAGTTAAAGAAGATGACAGTCATGTTCCAAAGATCAAATGCAATTGCTTATAGTATTTTATGGCTTAAAATTTTTGGGAAAAGGTTGCACACAATTTTCTTTAAATACCTTTTCTCTTTAACTAAACCTCCTTAAAGTGAAAAACTGAGTAAAAGGGAATGAATGAACAAATACTGTTTTTCAGCTACTTGCTCAAATTCCTTTGTCGTTACTTCTGATAGTGACTTATTAGAACTTAGGTATTGGAAATGCCAGACTAGCAGAGCCAGCATCTGGGGAACTCATGTTGAGGAGGGAGCTGGAACAGAGTAGGTGGCTACCAGCAGATTCCTGCCAGCAGATTCCGGGTCCGGGGTGGGTACTGAAAATTCCAGTCTCTTGGGAGGCATTGGGCCCAACAGGGGACCCCTGGCATGTCCTTGTTAATGGTCCAGGACACAGGTTAGGGGTGCATATGGGTGGAGCTCCACTCTTCCACCAACCCAGGGAACCCCGGGGGTCAGAGAAGCCAGGCTTTTGTTTCTAGAGCCTGGGGAACAGGGTCTGTACCCCTGCCTGCTGGCAGGCCAGTAGTAGGTGTGTGTCGAGTCCCCTTCAGTTAGTCCCACTTCTAACAAACGAGCAGAATGAGAAAATCCACTTATTCTGCTGCAGCCATTGAAGAATAAAGGCCCTAGATGCATTTGACACCATGGTGAGACCAAAAATAAGAGTGACTGGAAAAAGTTCCCAAACTAAAGCCCAATAAAATGATGACCAACCACAGAACTACACCTACAGTGACTTGGGGGGCAGAGAAGCAAACCCCTGAGTCACTTTTACAAAGAACATCCTAGTAGGTTGGACACAGGGCAGCATGTTGAGGAAATAAAGTTGTTGACTCCTCTCAGTCACTATCAGACAGTAGAAAATCCAAACCCTTCTAGAGAATTCCAGGGAATCCTACCCTCTGTCTTTTTCCTTTCACTTGAAAGGTTCCATGACTGCCACAGAAAGAAAAGGCCTTGACTAAAGAGGTACAACTCATATATATTTAGGAAACCAGAAAATTTGCATTTGACAATTATGAGTCTTGTTTCTTTCCTTTTAATTTTATTTTTTTCAAATTGATTGCACATATACATATATGTATATTTTACATCATTGTCTACTCTGAGGTTCCCCCATCATCTTATCACCCATGAACCATCTTTATCTCTTGTGCCCATCTCTCCCCCATTTTTGCCTCCTCCCCCTCTCTTGTTCTATGCTTCAGTTCTGTTGAAAGTTTTCAATTTTTCTTGTCCATTTATATTTTTCTTGTCCATTTGCATTTCTTGTCCATTTGTGTTTGTCCCTGATATCAGTGAGGCCATATATATATCACAACTTGCTGACCTATTCTTTTGTTTGGGGGCATTTAGGTTGTTTCTATGTCCTGGCTATTGTAAATAGTGCTGCAGCAAACATCCAAGAACAGGTGTCCTTTTGAATTAATGTTTTTGTATCCTTTGGATAAATTCCCAGAAGCAGGATTGCTGGATTGAATGGTAAATCCATTTTATTTAGTTTAAGGGTCCTCCACACAGCTTTCTATAGTGGCTGGACCAGTTTGCTCTCCCACCAGCAGTGTAAAAGTGTTCCTTTCTTTCCACATTTACATCAGCACTTGTTGTCCATTTTTTTGATACAGGCCATTCTTACTGGTGTGAGATACTATCTCATTGTGGTTTTGATTTGCATTTCCCTGATTATCAGTGATGTGGAGCATTGTTTCATATGCCTATTGGTCATTTATATTTCTTCTTTCAAAAAGTGTCATTTTAGCTTTTTGCCTTTTTTTTTTTTTTTGAGACTAGGTCTCACTATTTTGCCTGTGGTACCACAGGCTCAAGCAATCCCCAGCCTCAGCTTCCCAGGTAGCTGGAATTACAGGTGTGCGCCACCATACCCAGTTATTTTTTTTGGAACTAGGTCTTACTATGTTGCCCCGTGCAGGACTCAAATTGGTATCTCCAGTCCCAGCCACACTCCATAGGCTGTGACTTACAGACACGTGCCACCGTGCCCGGCTTCTTTGCCACACTTTTTGACTGGGCTTTTTGCTTTGTTTTTGTCAAGTTGTTCACACAACTTGATTTCTGTGAATCTTTGTTATCAGACTTTTGTGGATGGCAAAAAATATTTTCTCATTTGGTTGGGTTTCTTCTTGTTTTGGTTATTGTCTCTTCCTCTGTACAGATGCTTTTCAGTTTGATGTAATATTTGCAGCAGTTTATATTTGCCTTCTTTTATTTTAACCACTTATATACGTGTCCTGAAAGAGGTTTCTGAAATGTAAGTCTTGGAGTGTTTTGTCCATACTTTCTTCTTTGCATTTTATGGTTTCAAGTCTTATATCCAAGTCTTTTATTCATTTTGAGTTGATTTTTGTACCTGGTGTGAGGGAGCGGTTTAGATTCATCCTTTTGCATGTAGCAGTATAGTTTCCCCAGCACCATTTGTTGAAGAGACTACCCTTGTTCCATTGTATGTTTGTTGCCCATTTGTTGTAGATTAGGTGATCATACAGGTGGGGCTTTATTTTTAGAACTTTCAAATTCTGTTCCATTGGTCTGTTTTTATTTCTGTACCATGTGGTCTTAATTACTATGACTTTGTAATATAATTTAAAGTTTGGGAGTGCAGTACCTCTATTCGCATTCCTTTTGATCAGGAGAGTTTTGGCTATTTGAGGTTTTTTATTATTCCATAGGAATTTCAAAAGTATTTGTTCTATTTCTTTAAAGATATCATGAACTCTTTATTGGAGCTGCATTGAATCTGTAAATTGCTTTTGGTAGGATGACCATTTTAATAATGTTGATTCTTCCAATTCATGAGCAGGGAATGTTTTTTTGTTTGTTTTTTGAGACTAGGTCTCATTATTTTTGCCTGTGGAGACTAATGAGACTAGGTCTCATTATTTTTGCCCGGGGTACCACAGACTCAAGCAATCCCCAGTCTCAGCTTCTCAGGTAGCTGGGATGACAGGCGCGCGCCACCATGCCCAGATGTTTTTTTTGGAACTAGGTCTCACTACTGGCCCCAGGCAGGACTCAAACTGCAATCCCTAGCCCCGCCTCTTCATAGGCTGAAGCTTACATGTTTTTCTATTTCTTTGTTTCTTCTTGTATTTCTTTCAACAAAGTTTTATAGTTCTTTTGGTGTAGGTCTTTCATGTCTTTGTAAAGTTTATTTCCAGGTATTTAGTGTTCAGTGTTCTATATACAAATTATCATGTTATCTGCAAACAGTGATAATTTTACTTCTTTCCTTATTTGGATTCCTTGTATAACTTTCTCTTGCCTTATTCTCTAGGTAGGACTTCCAGTACTATATTGAAAAGCAATGGTGAGAGTGAGAGTCTTGTCTTGCTTCTGATCTCAAAGTGAAAGCTTTCAGTGTTCTACTATTTAGGATGATATTGGCTGTGGGTTTGTCATATATTGCTTTTGTTATGTTAAGGTATGTTTCTTCTATCCCAGAATTTCGAGAACTTTCATCATAAATGAATGTTGAACTTTCTCAAATGCTTTCTCAGTATCTACTAATATGATAATGTGATTTTTGTTTTTTTTTTTTTCTTGCTAATGTGTTGGATTACAGTAATTGATTTTCATGTGCTGAACCATCCTTGCTTCCCTGGGATAAATCCCACTTAGTCATGGTGTAATATCTTTTCAATGCATTGTTGGATTCTATTTGCTAGGATTTTGCTCAGAATTTTTGTAGTGTCCTATGGATATCTATTAGATTCATTTGACTGAGGTATTCATTTAGTGTTACTGTGTCCTTGTTTATTTTTTGTTTCATTGACGAGTGTAGGGACTTGAAGTTTCCTACCACATTTGTATTTTGTCTAATGTCTTTTTTGAAAGGTGTTATCAACTGTCTGATCTTTTTGGACTCTTTTTTTACCTTTGGGTTTTAGAGAATACTGATACATTCTTCCATTTCTTCTATTCTTTCTTCATGGGTTTTATTAAGTTTCTCTACGCTTTTTTAAAGTTTCATTTTAATTCTTTAGTTTGTTATATTCTGTACATCATTCTTTTCCTTTTCTGCCTTTTCTCTTGAATCTTTCAGTGTTTTCCTGAATTCTTTTTTGGACAGATTGAAATAGTCTTCCATGTCCATGCTGTTGATTTCAGTAGGATGACTTCCTTTCTGTGGTGTATTATTCCCTCGAACATTCATTTGATTTGTAATTTTCCTCCAACCCATAGTTTGCCTTTGGGTTTGTTCTGCCTGCGATACCCCTGTACCACTGGGATTGGTTGGCATGTTTACTTGGAGATCTTGCCAAGTAATTGATGCATCTGTCTAGAGGCTGAGTTGCTGTGGTTGGTATGCAGAGGTAGTGGTGCAGGTCCCTGGCTCTTCCTTCTCAGCTTCTGTTAATTGGTGACTTGCTGATGACAAGCAGGACTTCTGGTCACTACTATCCATTTGTTTTGGTCTACTGGGGTTGGAGATGAATTCTCCCACTGTTTCTCAATGGATTTGTGACTAATGGATGGCTGATGTCAGTGGATGGTGATCCCAGATTAATGCTATGGCAGGAGGGACTTGAGTGTGACGCTTTCCTGAAACTCCTGTCTGGGCACTCTTCTGCTATGGTGAGTGCTGATATGAGTTACGATTTGCCCTTGGACCTCCTGTCTGTCAAACGCCCACTTTGAGAAGAGGGGTCCCAGGCCTGGATCTGGAGTAGTCTAGGGTCCTGTGTAGTATGTGTCTTGATAAGCACAATGTGGTGGTCAGTGCTGTGAGGTGCCTACTGGTCACCTGGAGTGAACTTTTGTGTTCAATTGTTAGGTTCTTCTAGGCTGTAACCCTCAAGGTGGAGGTGTTGGGCTTAAATGGGCTGCACTTCCCAAGGTCTTTCTCTTTTGAAGTTGTGGCTCTGGGAGAGATGAGAAATGGAAAAAAAAGAAGAGAGAAAGAAGGAAGGAGGGAAAGAAGAAAAAGAAGGAAATGAGAAGGGGGAAAAGAAGACAAAGAAAGAAAATATGCAAAATGATGCAATGTCAAAGGAAAGGGGTTAGAAAGAAGAGAAAGAAAAGTCTGAGAGAAAAATATAAAAAAGGATAAAAAAATAAGAAAAAATAAGGAAAAAACAATAAAGTTAGGGAGAGAAGAAAACAAAACAGCAGGGAGAAACCAATAGGACAGACAGAAAAATAATAGCTCAAGACAAAACACTTGTGAGTGTCCCAGTAGGGGAGGGGCTCTCCCCACCTGGGTGAATTGTACTTAGCTTGTAGTTTTTAATCTTCCAAGCTGAGCTTTCAGAAGCACTTTCAGGGAGTGGGTTGTGTGGGGAGAGGACTTCCACTCTAGTGCACAGGGTTAGCAAAGGGAAAGACTTCTCCCCTGTGAATGCACAGTTGTGGTATAGAGTCTGGATCCCCAGAGTCTCCCCAGCAATCAAAGTGTCCCCAGTTGTTGTTAGCATGGTCTCAGAAGTCTGTGGGTGCTCTCTATGGAGGTTTGCTGAGAGCTGGTATGGTGATACCTCGAGATAAGCTGCAAGCAGCTGCAGCGGTGCTGCAAGTTGTCAGTCTCCTGAGTACTCCCAGCAACCAAATTGCTGCCAGTTGGTGTTAGTTGGTGTTGGGGCCGGAGGCAATTCTGCTGCTGTTGTTGCTGCTGTTGCTGCTGTTGTTGTTGCTGCTGCTGCTGCTGCTGCTGAGGGCAGTGTAGAACCAATATGGTGACTGGCACTGGAAGAAGTATAAGCAGCCACAGTGATGCTGCATTGCCTCAATCTTCTGAGTCTCCCCAGGAGCCAAGGTTTCCCCAGGTGGACTCAGCTGGCACTGGGGTTGAAGGCAATGCTGCTGCTGTTGCTCTGATAATGGTGACTGTGATTCCAGCTGGTTGTGGGTACCTCCTCAGAGTTGTGCCAATGGCCAATATGGCTGCTGGCCTCAGAGGAATTGTTGCTCTCCCAGGTGGTCTGTTGCCCTTGTACCTTTGCTCTCTGGTTTTTCATCTTCTTGGAGGTGATCTGCTGACCAATTGCAAGAGTCTGAGCTTTTCTGGGATGTTATATTTGTTCTATATCCTTCTTTTTTAATCTATAGTTTTCAGGAGAGTGACTGCTTTCAGACTCCCTGTTATGCCATGTTGTGGGAGTATCTCCAGTCTTGTTTCTTTCAGTCACACATCTGTTTAGCAACTGTTCTACGAATTCAGAATGTTTAAGACACCATTAGAAGACCTATGAATAAAGTAACTGTGTTATTGTTCTAGCGAGTCCTCCTAGTAGAGATTGCTGACAGAAAATCAGAAAGCAAATACTTAATTTTTTCAGAAGCTTTGGAGAAAATTGAGTGATTTGGGGGTAGGACAAGAGACAAAATTTGAAGAAAGCATGCTTAATGACAGGATAGTGGATATCTGGGGAATATGAACAAGCAAAGCACATTGTAATTTGGGGGAGACAGGGCATCCAAGACAGAGGGGAAGGAAACTGAAAAGGTTCTGGAGAAAGTAGTGTGTTTGTTTCAAGCACAGAAAGGGATGGTAATAGAGGAGATGATGAGTTGTTTTGGATGACAAGATGTGCTGACCGCCTGGATGTGTGGGGATGAGAAGGAGAAGGGAATTCAAATGAGTACAAGATTCGGAGATTTAGTACTGGGACAGAGGCATGGATTGGTCATTTACTAGGGAGTGGAAGATTATGAGAGAAAGTTTGCAACTCACAGGAAGTTCATTTTAAGTTCAATTTAGGGTGTGTTAAAACTGAAATGCTAATTAAACATCTAAATGTTATTCCTACATATGACAGAAAATACCAATAGAAAAAAACTTTTTCTGAGAAGATGAAAAGCAAGTTCTCATGTGAAAAAAATCTCTTTAGTATATTATGGTATTTAATTGAAAATTTTAAGATTCAGACTCAAATACAGTTTCTTCTATTTTGGAAAATTTATATGATACCTCTGAACCACAATAAAAGGGCTCAGAATTGGTACAAAGGCAACTTTCCTAAGTTGGTCACATGGTTTTTTGAAGATTTGGTGATTTTTAAAGTATATAAAGTAATTAATAAACTAAAAATTAATATTACTTAAAAGTTCCTGACATAAAAACTACCTGCTGTGATTTTTATTTTGATTTTGGATAACCCTATACTTATATGTTTTCTTTTAAAGCTTAGTATATTATCCTACTGATGGCTACTAAGACAGAAACTTTAAGAATGGAGCTTGCTTGTCTATCTTTAAAAAGTCAGGTTACTCGGCTTCCTTATTCTCTTATGTTTTAAGATTCCTAACTGCAAATCTACCAGCTGAATAGTATATCTAAAAATTACATTTTCCATTATAAACAGCTCCATAGAGTAATTTGTATTAAATGGTACAATATTTGACAAAGTCAATATTCCAAATAATATATCCTATAGCATAACAATTCTATGACAATTAAATGATAAACCTTTAAGAAAATTTTAAATAACATCTAATTTAATTAAGTTACTGTTTTGTTTATATGCACTTTTTGCTTATTTTATAGCATTCATTGAGGTAACTGGTTTCATAGTACATATAATTTAGGAGTATAAATTCATATCTTTTCAGATTTTAGATGCATATTACCATACCATGCCTACCACCAAAACACATATAGCCTTCCATCATGATCCATGGTGTCCCTCCCATTCCCCCCCCACACTAGTAGCCTCAATTCTAGAGTTCATTTTGATTTAAAATTGTGGTAAAAATTCTACAAGGCAATATTAGTTGGCTAGTTAAAATCTTGTCATTTGCTCAACATGGTTGCTGCTGGAAGGGACTCTGGAAGGGACTATACTAAGTGAAATAAGTTAAAACTAGAAATACCAATGCAAGATGATTTAACTTATATGTGGGATATAAAGAAATAAAACGAAGTCACAAATAAAAGGGACATCTCACCTAAATATTGGTCTAATCAGAACCTGTCATTTTTTGAGCATTACTCCTGTTTTTGTTTTTACCTGATTAAACTCACAATCACATCCAGTCCCTTTTGTCCAAGTAGTCTGATTAGTTTTTATTCATTCACCTAAGTTTTAACTTCTAAATATATTTTGACTCAGATATGTTAAGGAAATTACAGAATGTTAGGATATTTTAAGGTAAACATTTGGAAGAAGTATATTCACAGTTAGTATGAAATCCTAAACAATAACAATCAAAGCATCCTGAGGCAGATATCTATTTAAAAGGAGGCACTATTTTTGAATGTTTTATATTATGGGATTTAGAAAGCAGTCTCTTATCTACAGAGAAGATGGATTCAATCAGTCTGAAAGAACATGGCAGCAACGGAGGTCACTAGTCAGTTTCTGTAGAAGTCAACTGATCTTTTTACTTCTCATCTAACATGATTCTGTGAGGGTGATGATAAAACAGTTGGAGAAGAACAAGCATTGAAAGAAAAAAATATAGCCCACATCGATAAAACATAGATCTTGGTTTCAACATTGTTGCTTGAAATTGTCTTTCACCTTTTTCTAGACTGTGCTTCATAAACCACATGCGAGAATTGAATTGTGCAGTTGTTAAATTCCTAAGTGACATTACAATAAAATGAAGTTATCTTAGGTCACAAAGAACAAAGATATCTTAAAATATTAAAATAAAACTTCCTTCCCTGTGCTAATTGAAACACAGACTAGAACCTTGCTACTGCAACTGCTAGTCTTATCTTAGTGCAGCCTGCTTTATAGAACCTTCTCATAACTGTTTAAATATAATTCAAGATAGTTAACAAGATAAAATTATGAAAATTATTATTAATTTTATAGTAAATTTATTATCACTTTTGAATAACACATCTGGTGTATAATTCATGGAATAAGTAGGTGTTGTTTACTACAACAGTGAAAAAGTCAACTAGCTTGATATTCATGTCATCTTTTCCATTTTATCAAAAATGTTATTTTTATATTATAGCAGTAATACTGAATTGCTTCCTACTGAAATTTCCTCAAAATCAAGTTACAAAGTTTACACACTCTCTCTGGAAAAATGTGCTTGTCATTAAGGTTGGTTTTTGGCAATAATTAAACAGATTCTGTTGCCCACATACTTTAAGGAGAGGGGAAAAGAGCAAAGGAAAAATCTTGTATTCAATATGTTCTCCAAATATTCTATATTGAATATAAAGTGTATTTCAGTATGTATTTGGAGAAGTAAATGGGGTGAATTATATAATCCTCAAATTCATACTTGAAATAAAAACCTTCAGTTCTTGGGAACTTATTTGAAGATAGTGCCTTTTTATAGGAAGTTAAAGTAAATTGTGAAATCTGCTCCAATATGCCTGGAGTCCTTACAAGAGGAAGTGACTAGACACATAACACAAAGAAGACCAGGTGAAGACATGGGAGTCAGTCATTTAGAAGCCAAAAAAAAATTTTTTTTTTTTCAGAAGCAACTAACTCTTCCAAAACTATGATCTTAGATTTCTAGTTTCCAGAATTGTGAAGGAACAAATTGCTTCATGCACCGCTGGTGAAAATTTAAACTGGTGCAGTCACTATGGGAAACAGTATGAAGAGTTCTTAAGAAATTAAGAATAGAAATGTTCTATCATCCAGCTACCCAATTTCTGAGTATATATCCAAAAGAATACAAAAGTGCTAATTAGAAAAAAAACATGACCCTATATGTTTATTGCAGCATTGTTTACAATAGCCAAGGTAGGGAAACATACTCAGTGTCTATCAATGAATGAGTAAACAGAGAAGATGTAAGATATATACACACATCTATCTATCTATCTATCTATCTATCTATCTATCTATCTATCTATCTATCTATCTATCTATCTATCCATCCATCCATCTGTTGTCTTCCCATTTGCAGCAACATGGATGGAATTTGAGGTTTTACACTAAGTAAAATAGAATAAATCATTCAATGAAAGAAAAAAGCTGGATGATTTCTCTCAGATATGGAATATAAAGAAACAAGGCAAAAACATAAAAAAAGCAAAAAAAAGTAGTATCTTAAAGATTGTAGTTAACAAGGTGAAAAGAGGTTAAAAGGTGGGTGAAATGGGTAAAGGGATTTAATTATATGGTGATGGAAGGAAAGGAGACTTTTGGTGGGGATCATAATGAAACATACACAAATGTCAAATTGTAGTGCTGTATATTATAAACCAATGTTAATTTAATATAAATTTATTAAAAACTAAAATCTGTAAACTCAACCAGCACATGATATTTACAATGACAATACTAGGAAATTAATATACCATCTACCTTTTTAAACATTCCTTGGAGCATAAGTCTAAAGGTTTTTATGGTGTAATATGAGTTTTATTGTTGCAGCAATTATTTTTTTGAATAGAATTTTTATGCTATGAAACAATGCTATCTAGTTAATATTCACCTTTCAATTAGTACAGCAACATGAGCCTTAGTGTGATTCCTTTCACTGCTTCTGGAAACTTTAAAGAGGTGAAAATTTTGCTTTTGCTGCTAATGGCATATTTGGTACTTAGGTCTACAAAAATCAAGTTTCTGCATTTCTGTATTAATATACATGAATGAAAGTGAAACAGCAATCAAATAAACAATAAAATCAATAAAAAAACACTAAGATTCCAATTTTTCCAAAATAAAGCCTTTCCCTAATTTTTACTTAAAAACAAAACATTTTTCATGAGTGGTATTGGCTCCTTGTCCCCTATACCCTATTTAATCTCCCCAGTGCAACATGAATAGTTTGAAGTATTTCTTTTTTCTGTATGTTATGCTATATCCTACATTAACCCAAAACTCTCTCAAAAATGTTTCTCCTGGCACCATGATTTTTTTTTAATCCCCCAGTACTTGCTATGATAAAATACAAAAGTTAATCTCTGACAAATCACCAAACTCACAAATGATATAAAACAACTACTGTGTTATCTTCTTCATGCATTTGTTGTGAGGATTAAATATTAAAGTAGATCTAACATTATGTAGAACTGCACACCAGAAACGGCAGAAATAACAGCTATCAATACCTACTTTAAAATATTTCACATTTAATTTATTAGATTTTCTTTTTTGCTTCTTTATATGAAAAAAAAAGGTTCAATACACATTCACTGAAAACCCAACTTCCACATAGAATTAATCACTTTCCCTGTTTTCCTTCCATGTAATCTGAACATTTTGTTATAGCAAAGTCACAATCATTCTTTTTTAGAGAGGAAGCAACTAAGACACAGAATTGCTTAAAACAAGCCACCTTCACACAGCTAGTAAGAGAGGAAGTCAAGTTTCAAAGCAAAGGATACTAAATATGAAACTCATGCTTTTTTATCCATTAAGATAGAGGGACAGTGAAAATATAATTTTATATGACAAAGAACTTGACTTATTAAAATAATATAATTAATTAATCTATAACTTTAACTTCAAGGACTAAACACTTTCATTTAACAAAGATTGAAAAGCAATATTCCTTTTGAACTAGGGAAACTACCTCCCACTGCACAATCAAGTTCCTCAGTTTTCTGCTTACCTGTGACTGGACTCCATAATGCACCATTACATAATTTTCTGCAGAGTTCTAACAACTGGCTTGGAGTGGGTATTCAAATGACACCAAGTACCCGAGCGGTGGGAGGAGGAGATCTCACCCACTACCCCAGAGCTCTGGGTCGTAGGGCCGGTTCAGTGGTGCAGAATGAACTGGCTACACCAATAGTCCTGGAGCAGCCCACGCCCCTGCTTGCTAGTGGGAATCCGTGAGGCAATATTATTGCTGAACAAGGCACACCTGCCACATGATTATATAGAAAGAATTCTTCTACATCCGTGGGAACTGGAGTCAAATGGTAAGCCAGCAGATGCCGTCTCTGGACAGGTGGAAATCCATAGGAGAGTGATGTCACAGACTTTCACCAGCTGCAACATTAGAACCTACCATGAAACACTCAGGTCACTCTAACTGGTGGAGTGGTAGTGCAGGTGATGGGGCTGCTCTCCAACAACTGGCCTCTGATGAGGTTCACGTTCTGCCCAAATAAGTTCCACGTTCACAGTGACATCTTCAGAAACTAAGCTGAGGTTTTCGGTGGTGCTGCGGAGGAAGGAGCGGAGCTTGAAGAAAGGCACCAGACACCTGAAGTAGGACTTGGTGATTCTGGAACTTTCTATGATTAGGCTATCAGCAATGAGCTGGAAAAACATCTAGAGAAACCTGTTGCTGGAATCAAGTCTAATCCTGAGCCAGAACCAGAGCAAGAACATGTATCTAAGGCCGGCAGAGTGGCTCGTGCCTGTAAGCTTCAGCCTATGAAGTGGCCGGGGCTAGGGATCGCGGTTTGAGTCCTGCCTGGGGCCCGTAGTGGGACCTAGTTCCAAAAAAATAGCTGGGCGTGGTGGCGCGCACCTGTAATCCCAGATACCTGGGAAGCTGAGGCTGGGGATTGCTTGAGTCTGTGGTACCCCGGGCAATGAGAGCCTGCGGTTCCACGGGCAAAAACAGCGAGACCTAGTCTCAAAACAAATACATAAATAAATAAAAATAAACTAAATGAAAAAAGAAAAAAGAAAGAACATATATCTGAAGAGAAAACGGAGAAGACAAGACAAAGCTGGCACAGGAAGAGGCAGCTCCCAGCGACGCTCAAAGGAGCTATCACAGACCCTTGTGGACCTCAAGCCGGCCTCGCAGGAGGATTTGCAGACATGTTCTAGAACCTTCCACCCAGTGGAGCTGTACTAGTGACTGGGATACGACCTCACATCGTGAAAGTGCCAGCTTCATCTCCTCTAAACTTGAGTCTCCGATTCCACAGCAGAGGCCTGGGAGGGCCGAGTGGGAGAGCAGCAAATAAACACTCCCCTTCGGAGGGGATGGAGATTAATCTGTGAAGTTGATAAGTAAGGTGATATAAATTCCGAAGAACTGACACCCCAACACTCACCTGCTCATTTTTGGAAACCTGCCTCCCAGGTGGACAGTGGGAGCGCCAAGACTTCTTTCAAAATTACTGCAACACGATGGAGGTGCGCATCAACGGCAGCAAACTAGTGTATCAAATTTGGTTTTGTGGAGTTTGAGGACTCAGAGCCAGTTCAGAATGGCCTCTGCACCAGGCACCAGGTTCCGCAGGGAAATGTGACGGAAGGTGGTGGGGGCAGAGCGACTGGAGTAGGTGATGGTCTCAGTTACTCTCCCGGGAAGCCCCCCGGGGCTGGCTGGGTAGGGCCTGCCAGCAACACCTGGGAGCTATTGTCAAACACCTGCACTGGAGTGGGCGTGGCCTGGGGCGTGGCACACATCCAGGCTCCCTCACCTCTGCGCCCCTGTCCGGAAGCCACCCTTCACATCCACCCTAGGCCCTCTGTATTCGAGCACTAAACTCTTGATTGGGCCCAGCTAGTCAGCAGCACAGATCCTCAGTGGCACCCACAAATGGTTTATGTTTGTAGAATTCAATTCTGTGTTTTCTACCAATTCCTAGTCCTTCACTTCCAATTTTGTGGAATGATATTTTAGGGAAAAAACGGATTTTTGAAGAAGAAAAAGGAGGTTGAATTTCCTTGCTTATTTTCATATATCCACAGAATACTTTTTTTTTTTTGACAGCCATTGTCCCAAAGGAATGTGTTTGCTTATTACTGACACTTAGACTGTTTCATTCATTGGAATATTATTTTATACACTGTTTAAAAAAATCTGTGAGAAATACAGGAGTTAGAAAAATTTTGAAGGAGGGGACAAAAACAAATTGTTTCTTGGAGAGGAGCAATGCCAATGGAAAAATTGACAACTTTGATACTTGCTGATTTCTTTAAAACTGAATAATTAAAAGTAAGTTAAAATAATGACATCAATTTGTTAATTCACTGTTAAATTCTCAAACATGAATGGTAAGAGGACTGGGTAGTTACTAGTTCTAAAAAACTTGTAGTGAAAAAGCTACACATTCCCAGGTTTTGTCACCAATAATAAAATAATTATACTGGCAATTGCTAAATTTGGCAAGGAAGACTTGAACTGAAGAAGAACAGAAATGATGAAAAAAGATTGAATTCAATTCAGAATACAGTAAATTCAGGAATTTATAAACAGTAATTAATGTGATGGTGAATGAATGAAAAATTACTAAAAAACTTCATTAATATATCAAGGGTAGGGATATTCTTGTAAACTGATTTAACAAAATTCTTCCTGAAACTGGCCAAGGATTTAGCTAGCAAGACTGGGAGATAAGGAACTTGATCAGTTATCAAGAGTTAGGTAGCTCTAAATGAACTGATCTAGCAATATTCTTGTCAAAAACTGAACTTTGTAGGCAGGGTGAAGTCTCCCAGAGGAGCATGAATAAAGTTTGGCCAAAGAGGGAGTCTTTGTCACCATTAATTAATAATATCATCTGAATTAAAACAATTTAATTAATTCAACAATAATTTTCAACTTCAGTATTTACTGCATATTTGCATCACCAGAGGAGGAGGTGAGAGAACCAAATCACAGGTTCTTTACAAGTTTAGAAGAAGATAACTGTGATTCTGAATCTAAATTGGGGACATTACATTTAGGTGGTCTCAGGTTCCATCCATCTCTGCATCTGTGGAATTCTCAATTAGATAAAATTCTGACATTTATCTTTATCATGATAGAACTAAAGGAATACTACCTATATCTTGGGTTGAGTTTCCTACCACATGAATTATAAGTGAGAAAATGTATCGTTAAGTTTTCTACATTATTGCTATATATTTAATTTGCCTACTACCAGGAACAGATATCGGTGACTCAATAACAGATCACAGGAAGTTTCTCCATCAAGAGAGAATTTAAAATTTTACCAGTGATTCCAAGTATCAGTAGTAGAGGTTATTACTAGTAGAGGTTATTAGTAGTAGTTATTAGTAGTTATTAGTAGTAGAGGTAATAGAGCAGTGTCACTAGTGCCATCAGTGTTATCTGTGACCTTGAAGTAAGGCAAGCTATTTAGGATTAGAGCTGAATGTATTTCTGATCCAAGCATTGGATCTTAAGAATGGCCATAGAATAAACAGCCTTGAATGCAACATACCAGGGTTCCATTGTGTAATGGTTAGCACTCTGGACTCTGAATGCAACATACCAGAGTCAACACTTTCAATGTGTTTGCACCTCTGCCTGAGCCATGTGGTCTTTGGAGGTAGGACCTGAATATCTCCCTGTTTGCTAGAACTTGCCAACTGCTATCTATGTGACCTTGCAAACCTACTTGTTTTGGTCCCTCAGTAATCTGCATTCTTATATTCTTCTGCTAGATTAATTTTGGCAGTTTGCTAGGTAAGATATCATGTGTTCTGTACAACATCAATGTTTGCTTTTCAGATTCTACACAGTAAGTTTTTAAGTCAAATTATATCCTAGTGGCCTTTAAATTATTTTTTTGACCTTGGACGATATCCTATCAAATATACAAAATCATTTTAGTAGTAGCTTAAGACCAGAAATCAAGAACATAAGTCTATGGCCGGGCACGGTGGCTCTTGCCTGTAAGCTTCAGCCTGTGAAGCAGCCGGGACTAAGGATCGTCGTTGGAGTCCTGCCTGGGGCCAGTAGTGAGACCTAGTTCCAAAAAAATAGCTGGGCGTGGTGGCGCAAACCTGTAATTCCAAATACCTGGGAAGCTGAGGCTGGGGATTGCTTGATTCTGTGGTACCCCAGGCAACGAGAGCCTGCAGTCCCATGGGCAAAAATAGCAAGACCTAGTCTCAAAAAAAAAAAAAAAAAAAAAAAAAAAAAAAAAAAAAAAAAAAAAAACATAATTCTAATTCTTTAAAATATAGTTCATTCCCAAACTAATTTGAAAAAGTTTAGGAATATTTGTTATATGTACCTGTCTTTTCATATAGAATGAATTAGTTCAGAGTAAGAAAATATGCTTTTTTATCTTGGGAGTACAGATATAGTAAATATACATAAATTTCCTGAGTATTAGAGTTTTCCATAATGCTTTCCTATACAACCATTAATTTGATTCAAATCTGACATTTATCACAGAGCAAACTTTTAGTAATTAAATATTCATGGAATTTACTATGTGCAGAATCCTATCCTAGCTATCTCGGAAGCACAAAAGTCAATGAAACATGTATTTTCTTTTTAAAGGAATTTATAATGTTAGACTATTAGCATGTATTTTCAAACAGTCAAATGATAGATTCATTATTGATGCTTTAAAGAGAAATGAGGTCTATCTCTATATGTATCTAGAGAATGAGTGCTAGGATATATTGTATTGTAAGTTATTGATCATTTAAAGTAGGAAGTGTTGATAAGGACATATTTACTCATGTTGCAAATTAGAAGACTAAAACTATCAAAAGTCATGTATGGAAAGAAGGCAACAAGTTAGGTGGAGGAATAGAACAAAGGCTTTTGTTAATATATTTTGCTTTTAAATATAAATTTAAAACAAAGTAAATATTTTGTATAACTATTACAATTGAATTTAATATGAATTTCTTAAAATATAATAAAAAGTAAACAAAAATTTCTAGAAAGGAAAAATGAGTTGGTGTCAACATCACACAGGAACAATTTTAAATGAGTTTCAAAATCAGCAGTCTAACATACACAAAGAGATGTATATTAGCAATGAATTACCCCTAAATTATGCTAAATGTTTTTAAATTTCAGGAAGCATATTGCTGATAATAAGATTGATATGTTATCCTTTTTGTTTTTTGGTTTAGTTATAATTTGCCTCAATTATGATTTTCCCTTTTACAATTTTACTTATTTATAATCACTTTTAATAACCACACATTTATGGTACATGATCTGATATATTTTGTTACCTCTAAATTTCATGAAACCATTATCTCAACCATGATAGGCTCAAGTGAACATTTTCAACATCCCAAAGGTTTCCTCTTGCATTTTTCCAATTGTGAGAACACAAAACACCTGTGAATATTTGTGCTATAAAAACCAATTGATTGTCTCACCAATAAATCCTGTTTTCTGTCATATACCTTAACTGTTGCCTGGTGGGAACAGTGTAGATATCCAGAATTTCCCCACTGCCACCACTTTTTAAGGAAAAATCAAACTTCCTTTCCCACGCAGTTTTATTAATTAAATCTATGCAGTGCAAACATATGGAGGAGAGTAGAAAAAGACTAGGAAGAGCAGTAAGAAAAATGTGGGTAGTAAAAGATATTAAATTGAGACATAAGCTAATAAAATAAATAATTAACAGTGATAGAAGACAGTGGGAAATAAAATAAGGAACAGAGACTAGAATATGGAAAGGAAGGTCAAAGAATTTGGCATAAGCTCTTTACGGTCTAACAGACTCAGCTGATGAGACCTCCAAGGAGAATGTTATGGAGTGAAACTGGAATGCTGTGATATCCTTTCACTTACTGTCCATGTGTGCTTGAATTAACAGTCTACGCACCTCAGGCTTTGCTTCTGTATAAAAGGAATGGCTATATATGTCCCAAATGATTGCTATGAGGAGTAAGCAAAACTGAAATAAATCATTTGGAATATCTTGGTGCTGAGTCACTAATGTTCTCTCATTTATGCCAAGAAATCTATTAGGGAAACTTGAGAACTTAGAAATGACATGTCTTTTTACAGAATCCACTGGCAAGAAAATTTGAGTTGAAATGAGTTGGGCAAAAGCAGCATTTTATTCATGTCTTACAAACATGGTCTTACAAACATCATACAGAGCTGGCACGAAAGAACGGACACCATTTCATACACCATGCTTCCTTCCAAATCACTTCTATTGAGTTACAACATCAGAACAAGTCAGTTACCAAGTTACACAGTTCTTCAAACATGGATCCCTCCTAGTAGGTGGGGTTAGTTTGGCTAATCAGACAAACAATTAATTTACATGTTTAATACAGTGCAGAATTTGTAACAAAATTCAAAATATTCACATTAATATTGTAATACAGTATAAACAGTACAATTTTCCAAAGATGAGGGGATCACATGCCCCACCTGTTTTAATTCCATTCAAATTTTCCTTCTTTCTTTTCTTAAAAGCAGTTATAAGTAATTGTTCAACTTTTCACACTCAAAACACTTTAAGTTAAAAAAAAAACTATTTACAAATTATCCATTGAAATTTTAAAAGTATTTTTTGTTGGTCTTGTTCCACTTTAAAAAAAAATCAAAAACCCTCCTCTTCCAACAACCATACTTTCCTAGGGACCACCACTAACTTCTGGCTGCTTGTAAAGGATACTTAGCGTTAACTCCTCATAGCTTCTCATTCCCAAAATATATTCTTTTCCATGGCCCATGATACCAAATCTACATAAATAAGGCCATTTAACTTGTCTAAGCCACATACTGACTACGGTTCATTTCAGTTGCTTTCACAGAAATGTTGAGTAGAACAAATGCTGTGAGGTGACTTTGTAGTGGAATGGAGACAATGGTTGGTGAATATTCCTTTTTAATCGTAAAGTCATCTTAAAGCACAAAAAGGAGGTTGGTTCCATTCTTTGTACATACAGAATGTAAAACATTTTCTTTACATTAGGCATTGTCATAAAAAGCATGTATAAGTTGTTTTGAAAATGCGTTGTCAAAGAATTTACAAACACTGTGATATCAAACACATTCTCAAAAACTGCTAAAGTACTGACACAAAATCTGACTCAGAATTCTTTTTCGGTAGACTTTATTTCTAACTTGCATATTTAATAATTCAACTGTACCCGAGTTGCACTCATACTTCTCTAAAAACTCAAATATAGTGACGTTACCTCAAATGAATTATTTCCAAATCATTGCAGGGCACTGAAATATGCTAAAAGATTTGTAATGAATTGCAGAACCCTGGTACTAGAAAACGGTACAAGACACAAGTCTATAAACTGTACCACAGACAACAGCTCAAGACAAATTAGCCTAGAAAAGACAGTGAAACACATACTTTGTTGTGCTAATTTGACAGCCTAAATATATTTTGTGTGAACATGTGTAAATTACATTAGGCTTGCTGTATAACTAGTTTTGAATTGTATTACTTAGTTTGTTGGTTTAAGTAATATTTTAGATACGGCAATGGTTAAAACTTCACACCCACCCCCCCATAGTAGCTTAGTTCTTTCTGGGGGAGAACAAGCCAAATGAAGATTTATCAATGCCCTTTTGGTTGTGCATGGGGTAGCCTTGCATGCACATTTGTATACTATACATTTTTCCTATAAGAAAACAGCTTTTTTTAGCTGAATTTCTAGCTGAAGTTTATATCTTGACCCAGTGACTAATTTGACAACTTCACAAAGGGAAATAGGGCTTTCTCAGGCCACGGCGAGGCTTGTGACAGGCAGTGATTATTTCAAGGCTGTGGTTCCTATGTGAGATTATATTTTACAACATTTTGACTCACAGGTAACCTTAAGGGGGAGAAAAATCATTTTTCAGCCACAGTGTTCTCAACTCAGCCCTTTGATAATGTGATTTCTCAGCTTGTTCACTGTCCTTTTGAATCGACCCTTAGCTATTCCTCTTTTGATAAAATTCTACCAAATAGGTAAGAACAAAAGAGAAATGACTATATACTTTTCTATGCAGGACAACCATTTGCACATGACATAATAAATACAAACTAGAGACCATTTCTTCGATATCTTTGGATTTAAAGAAAAATTGATTTTCCCACTCGAAGACAAATGGATGAATTTTCATAAGAGAAGGCATGTTTTTCGTCTGTAAGTCTTAACAATCACATTGAGTTCTGGTAACATGTTCCAGTGAGATCACCACCTAAATCACAGCCATAGCATGAGACTATGGTGCAATAGTCATGATATGCCTCTACTTCTCTTATATGTATCACTGGTAAACTGCAGAGGAAACTGAGTGTCTTATGAAAATTTACCCCATGTCTCTAATAAAGGGGGAAATTTTCATGATACACATTTACAGTTTCTTCCTGGTCTGCTAATTGAATCCATTTCTAACCAAAAAAAAAAAAAATAGCTTGCTGTCACAAGCTTGAAATCACTTATCCGATAGAAAGAAAATCACTCCTTGCCTAATAAAAATTGTTAAGTTCCAACTCATGGCTAGGATGCTAACCATCACAGAGCATATGCCATTTGGCAATTTGTCTCCTAGGATAGTCACAGATCTCCTTCCAGTGCTCTCCACCAGTTCCTTCTGCTGTTGCTCCCAGGACCAACCGCCCGATCACCTCATTTCTGGAACCCCTTTCAGAATCCAGGACCAAAAATTCAACGCTTATCTCTTCAAGACCCTCACAAGGAATATCAAAGACAAACAGTTCATTGAAAACTGCATTGGGTGTGCATTTCTTCACATGAGTCTTCTTTTTGGAGATCCTCTTTTTGGCATGGTACAGGTTCACTTTGACATAGGGATCTGAAGTGGTAGACAATAGACAATGACACAGACAGAACTTGGCTAGAAAGGCAATCTGCAGTTAACCGTGACCTTAGAAGTAACCACATGCCAACAAGATGTGACTGCAATGAAAATGAGTCAGAGCAAAGTAGAAACATGGATAAAGCTTAGTTATTTATTGTCAATAATTTGAAAATAAGAATGTACAAGATAAAAGAAAATAGTTCTAAACCAGAAGAAAGGAAAAGTACGAAAATGGCAGGAAGAAAAGATACTATAAGGGAAAGAAAATAAAATACTTTATTTTAAGTGATATAAAAGTGATATCTCATAATTATCAATAACTCATTCCAGAGAATGGGATCAAAGAAAAAAGCAATAGACAGTAACTAACCTTACTAGGTAATGTGACACTGGCTAGGACTTGACCTCCATGAACTTTAATTGCTTTTCCTATAAAATGGATATTCAGAATTCCCTCTGCGAATGCCCCTTTTGTCTTTAACTTTTCTTCAGTGCTTTAATCACCTCTGAATGTGCTTCATATTTCCTATTTGACCCCTAGTGCTTAGGTTTTACCATCACCCTACTTTCCACACATTCGATATTATTTCCTCCCTACTCTAGTTGCAGTCCTTAGGTTAATTTTAGTTTCCTATTCTAAACCTCTCAGACCATGTGTTCAGCTTTCATTATCAATGATGATGATAACACTGAGTGATATCCAATAAAGCATCTTTTTTAATCCTCACACTGTTGCTCCAGGTAGGTAGTATCATATCCAATTGTTACAGATGTTAAGAATCACATGCAAGATTACATGAAATGAGAGTGTTAAGAACTGAACTCAGGACTACTTTTACTCATAAGTCAGGTGTTCTTTTCTCATGTCATACACCATTGTTTTTCAAATTATCACACAACTAATTTTTAGAGCAAATATATAAGTAATTATTAGTATGATAATATAAAGCAACAAAAGGATAAGGGTAGGTAGGCTCATTTAAAATAATATTTAAAAAAATAAAAAATAAATAAAATAAAATCTTCCCCAAAACCTTAATTTTATTTTCATCACTATTTTTGGCAATAGATTCTCATATTTACTGTCTTCTTCAATCCCATTCCATCAAATATCTACCATATACTAATTTTGGCTTGTATCTTAGCACTTTCTAGTTTTCTTTTACCTGCTAATGGGTTGACTAATGTATTCCATAAAATGAGAACCAAAAATACACTGTAAATAAAGGGTATATCAAAATCATAAGTCAATGTAATAGTTAAATATGTTGTCTGATATAATACACCCGAGTCTGAATTTTTCAGGGGTATTCTTACCTGAAAGTCCAGACACATCAGATTTAGGCAGATGCCGAGCTTTTAAAACGACCACGGTGAGAGTGTTTGTAGTGGACTGATAGCAGAGAGAGATCAGTAACTCACCCCGGCCTGAAGATTTCTAAACAAAAAGACATAGAATATAAGACTTTTTTCTTTTAAATTTTAATATTGGTACTCATACAAACTTATTAAAGCAATATAATAACATTGCTATTTAAAAATATTTTTTCTACATTTTTTTATCTTAATCAGTTAAGGAAGCTAAGAATAACTATATGCTTTTGTGCAGTACCCGCACCTCTTAAAAAAGCTGCCTGCCATCTTGTGGTCTTTTTAGATACTACAGAATGTAAAAATTTGTAATGGGTTAGCCACACCCCTTATTAGAAATGTTTAGAAGGATAGAGTATATCAACACAAAGATAGTTCTAGTTTTTGTCTTTAATTCTATATTCTAGGAGCTAGTGACAAATAAAAATTATCTAATCATTTTAATGAATATATGGGGCAAAATTATTCAATTAACTTTGATTTCAGTTTCTTTAGCATGTGCATTAATAAAATTTGAATTGAGACCAACTGAAACATACTCAGATTCTGATCACTCTCCAGACCCAAAAGGATGACTAAGTTAAAGTCCTGAGCCCTCATTCACTACACTAAGTCCTCTGCTAATACAAGGCTTACTTACTATAGAAAATTCAAATTTTTAATGCTTTTTCCTTGGGATATTATGAACAAATCTTTCTTTTGTGCCACATAGATTTAACTTTTACTTTAATGATATTAACAAATATAATCATGAACTCAAAATATAACTTTTAAGTAAAAGTAACAAAAAGTGAAATTTGGGTTCGATTTTAATTAATAATGATGGCTGGGCCCCAGCTCCTAAATTGTCAATACATATATTTACACTAAAACTGACACAGTGTAACTGTATGATAAGCAATTCAAGAAGAATAAGGGAGCAAACCTTTAATCCTTCCCTGAAAACTAAATATCTCTGTTTCTCAAACCTTCTACTTAAGGATTCTGGAACTTGACATTCATTAATTTCAATAGAAATAAGGCAAAGATATGCCAAAATGAGCTTTTCTGTAAAACTATGCGTTGTACTTACAAGTTGTTCTAGAACATCCTAAAGTGTGATCTAAGTGGAAAGATGACTAAATTTGATTTTTGATGGCTTATTATTTTCTAATAATCTCAAAACTACTAGCTTAATTTCAAAGGCAAATAACTTCCGATTATATAATATGAAGTTGAACATTTATAAGTCAATATGATGTGACGTCTCTCCTCTTTGAAAAGCAATTCCTGAAAAGTCAATATAATTTCCTCAGGATAGATTGATTCAATTTTTATTTGAATTTCTATTTCCATCCCAAATTCAATTATGGTGACCTTGAAATATCTTTGTTAACTTGCTTACGAATAAAAAAAACTGGTTGCATTTTAATTTAAGTGACAATCTTTGTCACAATACTTACGATTGAAGTTAACAAACATATTTATATAAATGACAGTTAAATGTCCAAAATGAATACTTATTCCTTGTAAGTCATAAAACTACATTGAGCATTTCAATTTTGTGTTAAATTTTCTTTCATCTATTCTATTCTCTTGCTGCCCATTTGATTATGACTAATAATTGAACGTAGTAAAAATAACATGTATAAAGGTATTATGAAAATTCTCTAAACATAAAAAGCTACATAAAAGATGGTTTATAAATACTTTAAACACTAAAAAATGAATTACCCTAACATTTCTCTTAATAATTTCTCTGTTCATTAGCATTTTCCCATCAGATAATTCAATTCCTGCCAGAGGAATTAGGACTTCTCCAATGATATCATCTCTTGAAAACCTGTCAAAACTCAAGATTGTGAAGTGTAAGGCCAGCTCTTGGATCTGAGTGTAGGGGATCCCATAAAATGTAAAGGTCTCATCAAAAGCTGGGTCCAAGGTCTTCCTCAGAACTCTGGTTTTCACTTTGTGCTTCTTCTCTGGGAGGATCGTCATTTTGATGTATGGGTCAGAGGTCGTTGACTGCTCATCCATGGCTGGCAAGCCACGGGCTTCCTTGATGTTTACAACAAATGCTTTCTTCTCAAAGTTGTACTCTAAAGAGAAGAAGAGGGTTCCCAGCTTCTCTTGCTTTTCTTCTGAAGTATGGGAAGTGCTGGACTTTAAGCTATCAGGAGAAACAGCCTCTTTTTCCCCTTGGGAAAATAGCTTCGGGGTTACATTTTCCACATCAGAAGGGCTGCCAGCTTTGAGGTTTGTTTTGGGAAAATTGCCATTGAGATCCCTCTTCTCAAGGTCGAGATGCAATGAATTCTTTGGCATAGCTGGTTTACTCTTAATTTCATTTTTGTCATCTGCTCCAAATTTCTTTTTGCTATTTAGGTTTTCAGGGTAAATATCAACTCCCTTTAACACATGCACAAACTTATATGGAGGTGTCTTGTTAGACTTTGAAGACTTTCTCTGACAGCAGATCCATGCAAACAGAGAGACTGTGAAGACCAAACCAAATGCACTGAAGATCCCCACCACTGTGGGAATTTCATCTGAAAAATCAAATGACCAATAATATACATTAAAGAAGTCAAGTTGGAGTTAGGAGTCTATTTGAAAAGCACACTAAAATAGACAACTGCTGTAAGTTGCACAGATTGAAATACTTTCCAACTGTTCTGGGTATGATGTACGCATGCACACATTTTATATCACTTTCAAGAATAAGCACATCTCTGTATAACACACAAAGGAAAAGTATTACAGAAACTTCTTTATTTCAGTAGTTTTTTCACAAATGCATTGAAAAGATAAAACTAGGTCTGGGTCATGGTTGGGGAAAGTTAAATGACCCTGACCAATCTTTGTTTTCTCAGATAACATGCGTCATCTGCATCATGATGGGTCATTACTAATTTCATTATGCTTTTATTGACATTTTGAGGCTTTCCAGAAGCATCAGTTCTTACTATGGAACTTTAAATGCACATTCTTCAAAGTATGTGAGATTCTATATTCTTAACAGTTCTTTGCTCAGAACCAAAGCAGCAATTATCAGTGGTTCACATAATTTGAAGAAATGATAGAATATTAACTGCCATTGTCACAAACTCATTAAATAATGTTCATACCACATATCCAACAGTGGTAAAAGTAAAGGGTATACACTGGGGGAAGTAAAAATTGGACAAGATGATATTATCGTATAATCTGTAATACTACAAATGCCTTGTACCAACCCAAAATTTTTCAAATATTGAATTAGTTCAAAGTACAAATCATTACACATAAAAACTGAACAATAGTTTTTAAATCTATCATCATTCCTTTACATGTAATGGGAAAAGTGAATATAGATAATTGAGTTCAATTTAATCCATAACTGATTTTTTTCCTAGCACATTTCCACATGGCAAATGATAATCAAATTTAAATTGGCATGCTTCCCTTGAATGAGGGCACATTAAATTACTGACATTAGGTAACATTGATTAATGCAGGAAGCTTATCGTGTCCCATATGGAAGCATAATTCTCCAACAAATGATTAGTAGCAATGTGTGAGTAAAAGCAGTACTGCTATATCTGGACATAGTACAACAACTGAGTCAATGTTTAATATAATCAAAGTGATTGTAACCAATGTAATGTTATCTGTATTTAGTTCTGTTCCAATCTATTTTTAATTCTCAAAAGTGGAAAATAAAGTTAACAGTTCCAGTCAGGAAAGGGTTAAGACTTGGTTTTAAAAAAGCCCTGGGAGAACAATCTTTTGTTACTTCCCATCCCATCTCCCCAAAGCTTCTGCTTACCTACTTTACAATCAGAAAATGAACTCAAAAAAAAATTTAAGATGAAGATGTAAAAAAAGGAAAGAGAACAAAACAAGAAACATTCTGCATTATAATTGTATCCAAAAACTGAATCATGAGGAGGTAAAATAAATCTTTCAATTCTCCAAGCAGAAAAAACAGCAAGTGGTAAGGAGAAGAATGAATTGAGAGCTGAAGATAATCAGTTAAACTTGGTACCAGTTTCAGATTTTCCTTCTATTCAAGTCTTTGTGAAGGGAGGGAGGGATTGTGTCCACTCCAAGACCAGGAAGCAAAAACAAAGTCATGAACTAAGGTAATATTAGCTACTGCAAGAAGAACAATAAAAGCAATAGAAAATGAAAATGATCTTTTTTTTTACTAGACAGACTGGTGACCCAAGCTAGAATATATTTTTTACAAGCACAATCTCTAAAAATGTCTCAGTAGTAGAAATTTTCTGATTTCTTAAATCCAGAATTGGTAATAAACACCACAACATAAACTTAATCAATCAAAATGAAGGCTATGAAGGAAATCTATGTACAATATCACAAACTGTTTCTACTTAACACTTATGGTAAATGGTAAAATATACCCAATGTGATATGTAAAGACTCATCTACTCCTTATGCACTCTCTACTGATAAGGTCTTCTGTTTTTGAAAGCAAAGCTCTCAGTCATTGCATCCACTTAGATAACAATTAACATGCATGTTATAGATATCATCCTTATTCACAAATTTCTATAAAATTCCCTGATCAAAAAATAGTTGGAAAGTAAGTAAAACTGTTTATTTTTTTTGCCTTTGGAATAAATGAGCCCTGAGAATACCACTTTATATTTTAAAGATGTACATTGGATTTTATTTACTGAAAGAAAGGAGAGCAATAGTGTAAAAAAAATAATAGTATAGTAAGAGAGAAATTGAATTGGGAAATAGGAATCTTAATTCTAGTTTCCAGTAGCTTTTAGCTAACTATTTGACCTGAAATACTTCTCTGGACTTCGGTTACCTCACCTGTGACATGAAATATGCTGAGTTTATTCATATCTAATACCCCCTTTAACTCTAGCATGATAGGATTCTGAGTCTTTCACCAGAATCATATCTCAAGAATACAGGAAAAACAGTATTAAAAAATATGGTACACTTTGCAATAAAATATACTCCCAAAGCCCTAGCCCTAGAATAAGAAGTTGCTTTATACAGAGATCACACCCTTATGTAATCACAGAAGTATTGACTTACCCTAATAAGTTAAACGCAGTTTTATCTTACAAAAATGAATCATCTACAGAATTACCGAAACCAACAACAGATTCCTCTTTCCTTTACTCAGCGCGTACTAAAATTTAAAGAGCTACCTGAACCGTTATGAACTTCTTGAATGTAAACTGCTCCTAAGCAGCAGACAATTTAAGGAGACCTACCAACGAAGCGACAAACAACAGAGATAAGCCAGAATTGTCCCTTTACTCTTCTCATTTTCCTTGCAGGTTACCTAGGAAATCTATATTCAGCATCCCGCGGGGTGGGGGTAGCGGGATGCAGCCCACTCCGGAATATTCAAGGAACAACCGCAGTTATAAGTTCAGTAACTTGCTTACCAAATTCTTCCCGGCTGGTAGTGATAGGAGCCATTTTTTTTGCTGCGTTTCTGTCCAAGGTGCTGAACGGAAAACTCCCAGGCTCGATTCACTGGCCAGAATCTGAAACGCCGGCTTGACCGAATGCTGAAAACAACAGCGCAGAGCCCAGGAGACCAGCGCCTGGAATGGGGAGGAGGCAAAGAAGGAGGTCCACTCGCCCTCGCACAGTGATTTGCCACCCCTGTTCCTGTTTTGGCTCGTCTGAACAGCTCGTCTCTGAGACTCTAGACGTGGCTGAAACCCGAATTGACGCAATCCTGACGCTACAGGGTTGAAATCAGCACCTGCCCCCACCCCTCCTCCCTCCAAGCCTTTCCTTTCCCCTTGCTTTTTTCTTCCTCCCTTCTCTCCTGAGAATTCAACGCACACTTTATCAATTATTTTAACTGTTGGTCTACTGGATACGAGCCTTGCTGTTCAGTGGGGACTCAGGGGCACATGGAGATGAGCCCTGAAACTCATCCTGTCAGTTCCTAATACACAGTCTCCTTGTCATCTAGATTAGTGAAAATACGTCTGTGAGTTTTCAGAATAATGTGATTTACTGAGACGATTTAAGGGAACGGTAAAAGATAACATGTTTGCATCAACTTACCCATTGTAAAAGACTAGAATATAATTTCTAGCTTTCTCATTTTTCTTTGATAAGTTATACCTATGCTAAAAAAAAAATCCACTGCCCATCAATCCATTTGAACTAAAATTAGTTTCCCCAGATAATCATTTATTTTCTGATAAATCTAGTCTAAACATTCTGTTGATATTGTTGCTCTATCTACATATCATTCTCTTCCCTTTAGTATCTGACATCTGACCAGTTAAAGTGCTTAGGAACAAACGGAAATAACCCCCTCTGTATTCAGATTCACTCACAGTTGTGCCTGTTGCAATATAATGAGTCTCCTTCTGGAATAATACTCTTTTAAAAACCCTATCTTCTTATAAGGTTTGTGGAATATTGTTACAATGATCACACAGAGGCCACAAAACAGCATTGATAATTATTGTTAATTTCAAAAAATAAAACATTTTTTCCCTGAACTGGTGACATTGCTGGGATTGAGAAACTGGGAGAAAGTCAGGTTCAGATTCTGATTGATTTTAATATGGAGTCTGTCTTTTTAAAACAAGTGTTTAGAAATTTTCCAAAGATGAGAACTCAGGCCATAACTTCAATAGTGAATTACTGCTCCGCAAAGAATTCCTTTGCTATGGAGCTCAGTAAGCAAATAACTTCCACTATGTGCTGAGATGTAGGGAGCTGGAGGCAATAGGTGAGTCTGTGAAAGCTACTGTACAAGAGACAGGTTTTTGCTTACTGGCTAGCTGCAGTTCTGAGCGTTAGGGATGTGTCTGGGGAGAAACTGGCTTCAGTCTTTTGCATCATGGAAAATTTTCTAAACCAAAGTCCTTTTTCCTTTCCTTTCTACTTACGCCCACATAGCTGGCATTTTAACATTCTTCCAGAAAGATTTTTTTAACCTTGTATCTTCGTGATATGAAGACACACAAACCAATTTACTCTATTTATTTTTCCCAGTGGCAGAATATGAGCTTTGTTTTCTTATCTTTCTACTTTATTCAGGTTATGTGTTTCCTTGGCCTATGCATACACCTATGAGATTATATCAGATAATGCTGAAAAAAAAATCACTAGTTAAAAGGATGGCATTTGTAATACATATCACAAGTAGAAAAAATATGGTGTGAGGTTTACCTTGTATACTCTTTATATACTATAATTTCATTACTTTTACCTTTAGAAGGTAAAATGTTATCAAAAACCTGTCTAGATTGCTTAAACTTTATTTTTACAAAGCCCCAATCCACCCTGATTGGTTTCATTTCTAAAGACACTTTGTGATAAGATTACCTCTTGCCCAGAGCACATGCCCTGTGGAGGTAGTAAATGTTTGATGGCTTGCTTTTAAAAGAAATCTGAAGATAAATATTGATTTAAATGCATGAGGTTTACCTCATTTTCATCTAATGAATATCATATTACTTAACACCCTATCTCTTTAGATACTAGAAACACCAGGTGAAGAGTAGAATTCAGACTCAAAATAGAGGGAAAAACATCTAAGTTTCTTAAAAATTGATTTTTGCGCCCTACCACATTATACATTATTCTCTTTGAATCTAGCAAACAAGCAATCAATTCAATGACGTAAGCAATAGCGGTCTTGCTCAGAACTTGAGAGGAGGGGTTGTTGCTAGGTAACCACCTTTTTGCCACCCCAAACGCACAGCCTAGAACAAGTTCCTGCCCTGGGAAATACAGACCGTTCTGTACAAATGACAGTGTTTACTTCATCATTCTTTGTTGACATGATTCAGTGTTTACCCTACTTTACTTCTTATTCTAATTACAAATGTGTGTAGATAACAGTGTTTTTCTTTTTTAGGGAAGCATTAGAACATTTAAGTTCAA
This sequence comes from Uropsilus gracilis, assembly GCA_004024945.1. Lineage (NCBI taxonomy): Eukaryota > Metazoa > Chordata > Mammalia > Eulipotyphla > Talpidae > Uropsilus > Uropsilus gracilis. The sequence goes on along the minus strand of PVHY01006600.1, from coordinate 7,708 downwards.
TTTAGCTTTAAGAAATCACATTGAATTTAAAGGCTTTTGATAACTCATATGATTATTTTAATCCAATTTATTGATTTTGTGTGTTTTACTTTAATATTGTTTGATTTCTCAAGTTTAACTTTTTGTAGGTTATATGATTTAATCTATATTTTCTCCATCTGCCTCCTTAGAAATATCAGTGGGTATGTTTAGAGGTCTCTGGAGAAGAAGGAAATTTCAAAAGGTTTGAAAATGCTGTGATGCTCTCTTGTAGTCTTTAGTAATACCCAGATTAGTAATACAAAGGCATTTTGCTGCTATGTGGGTGGAGTAGAATGGCATATCTGATAATGAGTAATGGATAATTGTTCTAATGTTCCATATCATTCTGTTAGAAATGCTGACTCTGATATTAATGGGATATTTTTATATGACATGCACACCTAACTCAAAATCCTACAACATAAGCACTGTCTCAACTGTTATTGAAAAAGTTTCTACAATTCCTGTGCCATTTTTACATTTGTTTTTCATTCAGTATTTACTATGTGCCAAACTAAATTAGGTTAGATGGTCACAAGTGAAATGTTCATTAGTCCAACAAACCAACCAAAAAAAGTTCCAAAACAAAACAAAAAACCTATAATCTTCCTTCCTTTCTTCTCTTTTAAAGATACATATTTATTCAAGGTATACTGCCTCTTAAAATTGTATTTACTAAGGGAATATATTAGTCAAGATACCAATACTTGCTCTAAGGGAGCCAACAGCATTTAAGAGGAAAGAATTGGGGGGAAATGTAGATCATAATTATATTGACATTTCTTTTTCTACTAGTTTGTACCAAATCTGGACAGAATGACTCCACAACCATTGCTCTCTGTAAAATTCAGGCTGTCCTTACTAGTCTTTTATAGATTCATTAGGTGCATATGCTCAGATTTCATTTGTGGGTCCACATCACCTCTCTCCTTCAAGAAATAGAAAGATTTGTGCTATAATGTGGAGGTTCTGATTTATCAGCATTCATAGATTTATTCTGATTTAAAATTCTACAAGTATTATCTCCAGATATATTAGCCATATCTGGACTTTTTGCCAACAATTTTTGCCCCTAAAAGATAGATAAACCAAAGATCTCCATAAATGACCACCACAATTGTTGCATAAAGTTCCCATTTGTTCATAATCTTCTTAGCACCAATCGTTTTATAATTTCTGGCTTTATCTTATATTATGCACAAGACTGCTTTTAATTTTTAGTCTTTAAAACAACTCTCCTAATGATTGGATATTGGTCCATCACAAAAATTTGACCCGGAATCATCATGATAAGCTGAGCTGTTTTAGTTGACCTCACAGGTTTTTCTTACTCTTCATAACAATTTCATTCTGTATTACTAAATGGGACTTCTTGTTATCCACCATAACAAAAATAATTGGGATATTTTTATGTATATATTAGAAAATGTAGTAGCAAATGTATACAGAGCAAATGTATACTTGACTTTCTATTTAAATAATGGGGATTAAGAAATTATTTTTTACTTAATTAATGCAGTATATTATTTTCAAAATTTAGTGACATGCGGTGGTATAACTAGCAAGGATAAATTATTACTATATCATTAGGTAATATACAGTCATTAGGTAATATACAGTGACAACTATCACAACACAAGCATGGATAAAACTAACATGATCCTAAACATAAAAAAAGGCAGTAACGTAGAATTATATAACTAGCATAAAAGGTTTACAAATGAGATATGTAGTACCCACAAAATGAAGAGATCTTGAGGTGATTATACTAAGTGGAATATGTCAGAAAGGAAATGACAGGATTGCTTTGATTATTTGTGGGATAAAAATCAACAAAGAAAACAAATTTTTAATGCATAGAAAAATAATTCTTGCATTATTTGAGAAACATACTGGATACAAAAGTTCAAATGGGGAGGAAAAGGTAGGAGTTAGTAGAATGGGAATAAGACAGCACTGGAGATTTACAGAGGGTGGGTGAATGAAGCACGTGCACATCTAAAGGTTTGAAATTGTATTCTCCAAATTTATAATATATAAATAATGAACAAATTAATAAAATGTGTAAGTATATATTTTTAGAGTACCATAATATAATTAAACAAACTATAAAGGTAAATATTTAAAAAGTCATGAAAAATACTGAAAGAAAATTCATATACAACTGATACTGACAAAAGCATATACTACAATATAAATGTCACAGTTCTAAGATGTGTGTTCCAAATAATTTACATAAAGCAAAACTGTGGTGAATACTAAAGAAAAGTAAAAAGATACATAGCTTCTCAATAGGCATTATCATTTCTTCCAGTCTCTATAAGTCATCGTCATTCCAAGTTTGATCATTAGTGTAGAGTGAAGCAATTTCACTGACAATTTCATTTCAAGTAGTAAACAAAAAATTTACAAAGCATATAGATTTTTACAACATAGGGAAAATTTCTCAAACATTTAATGCAAGATGACTAAAGCTTTTATGAAAGGTAAGGAGATACTGAAAAAACACTATTTTACTAAAAGATATGGACCTATCTATCAACATAAAATAATTTTCAAGAATTATATGTTAGCACACAATTTATAGAAGCAGTTGAATGTATAGATTAATTATGTAACCACATGCCTATTTTATACACACACACGTGCACACACATCACAGAGAAATTTTCAAATAGGAACATGAGTTAGCATGTATATTATACATAATAATATTGTTTGTTTTACCAGGGAGTTGAAGTCAACGTCTGAAGATGCACTACAATGTCAATGAATAAACAAATTTGTGTTTAATGCAAATTATGTGATATTCTGGAATTAAAAACTACAACATACATAAATCTTATAAAATATTGTGTTGAACAGAATGAAAGTTAGAAAAATCACTTATGCAAAATAAACACATAAAAACACAAGTATCACTACATATGTTTAACAGTAAGAAACATATGCAGACTTTTCTTCAGGTTGCAGTGGATTCATTTATGGTAGCCCTGCCAAGAAAAATTCAGAATTCCACATACATTTTTTGAAAAGTTTGTTTTTTGGAACTTATGAATTGGTAGAAAACAAAGGTTTCTTCAATGAATCAAGATCTAAGAGGAACTGCAGAAATGAACTGACATGAGTGATTTTTCCTCTCAGGAAATTTACTTATTCTTAAAGATCATCAAGAAACAGAGATTAGGCTAAGGAACAAGGCTAACAAACAGAAATGCAAGCATACTGTTGGCATTCTCAAAGGACCAGAGAGACAATTATTGAGGCTAGGGAATGTCTAGATTCCTAGGAAGGAGGTAACAGAAATAGTTTCTAATCTGATTCTACACAGAGGAGCTGCTCTTTTTTTTTTTAAGTGGGCAGGCAAGAGACTTAGAAACTAAGCAGAAAGACATTGGAAAATACAATTGCAGTTTCAGTTGGCTCCTGGGGCAGAAGAGATAAAAATTATGTCTTATTATCCATTGATGTGAAAGGATCCTTAGTGATCACCACAGACTGTAGTTGGAAATGCTGAAGAATGATATGGTAGAATGAACCCTATTGAAAATATAACTTAGGTTCCATTTAGTATGGTTCCTGAATAGATAAATGAGATGTATTTCCCCAAAGGTAGCCTGCTAGAGGATGTTCAAATACAATCTGAAGAAGATAATATCCATAACTACATAATTCTTCATACATAGTCCATTCAATCCAAAAACATCAGCCCTAATGAGAAACTGCATCAAGGAGAAATTGCACAATAGTAAAAATTCCATGTATTAGTGTCATAGATAACTGATACTAGTTTTTTGATGAGAGTTAACATGGGTTTTCAGACAGCTAGAAGTTATAGAATTAAACTAATATTATACAACTAAATCTGTTTATTTATTGAGACTAAGAAATGAATGGATAAGATAAAGACTGACTATACTAATAGGGAAGATCTGTGAAGTAGAAAGTAATAGACAATATCTAAGCTAAAGCATGAACACTGAAAGTTTTAAAAAAGAATTTATGAGATCATAGGATGTGGGAAAAGTTAATAACACAAATCTAATTTCACAGCCTATACCTCTAAGTGAGGTAAATGCAATATTTAAAGAGAAAATAACAATAAAAGATGCTAACCCATACATTCAAAGGTACCAAGAACTCTAGACAAAATTAATATAGAGAAATCACATAGTGTCATACAGTTAAAAGTCTAAAAACAGAAAAAAAAAGACAATCTTGAAAACAATCAGGAAATGCAATATATTGCCTTTAAAAATCAACAATAAGACTCATCTGATTACTGAGTAGAAATAATAAAAGTTGAAGACAGTTGAGTGATAACAGAAAAGTTGCCAATAATAAAGTTTATACTAGGAAAAATCAAGGTCCGATAAATATAACTGTAGTTAGCCTAGTTAGGTTTTCTACTTCTTTCTGGTTCAATGTAAGAAAATTATGTTATTCTAAATTTTTTTACATTTCTTCAAACTTGTAAAATGAATTTCCATGTAGTTCTCCTTTGCAGTCTCTTAATAGCTGTTGCAGTTCTATGTATGTATAGTAATTTAACTTCATTCACTTATTTTTATTATTTATATATATATACATATATACAATATATATGTTATATATATTGTATATATATATAACCATTTTAATCTTTTGTGCCCTCTGCCTGCCTTGTTTTCTTCTTCCTTCTCTTTCACTCTATGGTTCAGTTCTGTTGGTTGTTTCTAATTTTTCTTATTTTTCATTTTTTGTTTGTTTTTCCTATATCCTTCATATGAGACCATTCCATATTTCTCTTTTTCTTTCTGGCTTATTTCTGCTAAAAGGAGTCCTTTTAGCTCCATCCATGTCCCTATAAATTACATATGCTTGTTCTCTTTGATTGATGTGTAATATTCCATAGTGTACATACACCACATTTTTTTCAGCCAATCATCAGTTTGGTGGGATTTGGGTTACCGTATTTTGGCAACTGTAAACAAAGCTGCAATAAATATGTGCATACAGGTGTCCTTTTTAATTAGTGTTTTATGTCCTTTGGGTAGATTCCCAGTACTGGAATTCCTGGGTCGAATGGTAATTCCACTTTCAGTTGTTTGAGGGTCCTCCACACAGTCTTCCATAATATCTGGAACAGTTTGCACTCCTATTAGCAGTGTAAGAGAGTTCCTTTTTCTCCACATCCATGCCAACACTTGTTGTTGCCCCCCCCCCCCTTTTTTTTTAACATGGGCCATTCAAACTGGTGTAAGATGGTATCTCAGTGAGGTTTTAATTTGCATTTGTCTGATTATTAGTGATGTGGAGCATTCTTTCACATGCCTATTGGCCATCTGTATTGCTTCTTTGGTGAAGTGTCTTTTTAGTTCTCCCCATTTTTAGACTGGACTTTTTGTTTTGTTTTTGTTGAACTGTGTGAGTTCTTTATGTATCTTTGTTATCAGACCCTTATCACTTGTCTGGAGGGCAAAATACTTCTTTTATTTCTAGTGATAATCATGTTTTATTTCTTCTTTTCTTTATGAATCTAGCTAAAATTATGTTGATGCTTTTGAGATTGAAATGGTAATTTCTTTACAAATTCAGATACTACTTAATTTGGTGCACATCTATGTGGATGACTTAGTTTTCTTAATGTTTTAAGCATATAGCCATTAAATAATATATATATTTTTCTGTTATTACAAGTTTAACTGGGATCATTTTTACTTAATATAAGTATGGGTGTACCTGTATTCTTAACATTTTCTTAGAGGGCTGTCTTCCAAAGTTTTACTTTAAAACTGTATTTGTTGAGTTTTATGAGAAAAATAGTTGGATTCTGTATTCTGATGCACATAACCACTCTACACCTTCAACATTTAAGATAATTATTAAAATATTTATTGTAATTTTGTTATTTTCAGTATTTTTAGTTTTTCTTTTTCCTCCTATTCTCTTTATTTGTTAATTGAGATCCTCCTTTTGTGTTATTTAGAATGGCCTTTCTGACTTCTTGTGTACTTTTATAAATTCGTATTTTAGAGGTTATTCCGAGGTTATTATTTTATGTGTATGGTTGCTCAAGTTCATGCTGATAGTATACATTTTTACTCTCTGATCCTCCATGTTATGTTTTTGATATCTTACTGTTTTTAAGTAGAATTTATTTTCATTTTTTTATAGTTCTTTTGGTAATTTTTATAAATCCTTAGTGGCCACAAATCATTACCATTTTTGCTTATTTGTAAAAAATTTTCTTTCAACTCTGAATAGTATTCAATCAGAATAATGTATTCTTAGATGTAAATCTTTTTCTTTCTGGACTTTAAATATATCATGACTTTCCTTTCTGGACTGCAGAAGCTTTTCACTAACAAATCTTCAGATACTCTTATAAGGATTCACTAATATAGAATTTATTTCCCTCTAGACACTGTACTCTTGTCATTACTGTTTAGCAGTTAAATTATTTGTCTTAAGGTATATAGCTGAACTTACTCTATTTTGAACATTTTGGGATACCTACCTCTATTTCCTTTCCTTAGTTAGGGAGATTCTCAGGCATTATTTCTACTTCTTTTACATCTCTTTTTGATATTATGTAAGGAAATCATCCTGTTTGTAATGCCAATTGTAGGGTAAGCATCAGGCTCACCAGTCTCCACAGGTTCTTTATTGATTCTAGAAGTTACACAGGTAGACTTGGCAGGAGAGGGCCTGTAGTGGGTAGCTGTGAGGCAGACAAAACCCCCAGCCACCCAGGAATCTTTACACTTTTTCTCTGGCCTTTCTCTCTCTTCAGGCTGTTCTCACATTCTCTTTCTTAAACTCATGTTCCTCTTACCTAGGGGTAACCACCACCTCTTTAATCCCTCTCCCAGGCTCAGGAGTATACACTTACATATGTAAATACCCACTGGGCCACACAATTACCAGGGGGCATAACACCACAGGGCTAATAAAGGAAAATTCTGACCAATTCACTTACCCTATAGATCCTATTGACAAAAATATTGTTTCTCTTAATATAGCCCCATAAGGCTTTTAAATGATTTTTGTTCTTTAAATTACTTCCTTTCTGTTAGTCTGCATATTTTCCACTAATGTGTGTATGAGTTAGCTCATTAACTACTGCTTCTTCTTTACATTTGAATCCCTCTATTGTTAGTGTTCTTAATTGAGTTATAGAAGGCTTAAAGCCTGTTATTTCTGCTTGAAATATGTTTCTCATATTTTATCAGTCCCCATTGTAATTCTCATTTTGTCCAATGATTGTTTTTATTTCAATATACATAGTTAGGGTTGTTGCTCAAAGCTCTTCTTCAGATATTTCTGTTGAATTTTGAGTTTTCCCAGGGTATAGGGTAAGTGGGTCAGGATTTTTCCTTCATTAGTCTGTATATCTAGCACCTGGGGTATTGTACTCTCCACATGGTTGTTTTGAAACTGGGTGGCCCTAACCCCCCACACTCCAGGTTGCAGCATTTAACAAGGTACTCTGCTCCCATTGGCTGGTGGCAGTTTAAAAAGGAGGACGGGAGAAGCCGCGAGAGAGAAAAGTTGGAGGAGCGGCGTCCAGGAGAAGCCCCGAGAGGGGGAGAGAGAGAAGTTGGAGGAGCGGCGTCCGGGTAGCGGCCAGAAGTGGGAGTTGGAGGAGAAAGCCCCCTGGAAGAGTGAGCTGGAGGGGACGAGGAGCCATGGCGGCCGGCAGAAG
>PVHY01006599.1:18658-73518 GCA_004024945.1 Uropsilus gracilis | reverse complement strand
GCTGGGGGCGAGGGGCGGGGGGTGGGCCGGGGGAGGGGAGGAGCGGGATTTGCGGAGCGCGGCGCCGCAGCCCGGAGCCGGCGGGCCGGAGAGTGACCGAGTCACGGCGGGCGCCGGCGGAGCCGCGGCGTCGGACCCGCCTCCTGGAGGAGCTCAGCCCCGGCCAGGCCCGGCCCCATTCCCGCCCCGCGCCGCCTCCCCGCCGCCGCCGCCGCCGCCGCCGCCGCCGCGGGAGCGCTCCCCTGCCCACCCCGCCCCCGCGGCCGAGCCCGGGAGTCGAGTGGGAGTCGGCCGACCGGCGCGGGCAGCGCCGGGACCCCGCGGGGGACACTGCAGCCGGAGCCCGGGAGGGGCTGCGCCGCCACCGTCTGAACTAGGATGTCCCGACATGAAGGTGAGAGGCGCCCCCGCCCCCACCCCCACCCCACCGCCCGGGCCTCGGCCTACCCCGCCCGGGCCGGGCGCCGCGGAGGCCGGCCGGGAAGCGGCGGGGACCTGGGCCGAGCCCGAGCTGCGTCCGAGGCTCCGGGCCTGCGGGCGAGCGAGGGCTGAGAGCCGCGCCGCCGCCGCCGCCGCCGCCGCCGCCGCCACGACCGCGGGCCTGAGCCTGAGCCGAGCCTGAGCCGGGCCTGGTGCCGGAGGCGGGGCGGTCGGGCCGGCCGGAGGGTTTGCACTGTCATGGGGAGGGGGAGGGGAGGGGAGCAGTGGGGCCCGTTACCGGCGGGAGCCGGGCCCTCGGGACTGGTACCGGACGCCGCGGCCCGGCCGGCCGGCCCCGGAACCGCGGGCCCTGCCGCGGCCTAGCGCTCCCGCCGCCCCGGAAGGGCCCGGCGAGACGCGCCGAGCGGGGCCGCAGGCGGCGGCGGGAGGTTGAGGAGCCGGAGCCGGGGCCGGCGGGCGCGTCCGGTCGCCGGGAGACCACGGCCGGTGTCCCTGCCCGCGGGCGACCGCGGGGCGGGCGGGCCGGCCCGGTGGCCGGGACCCGGGAGCCCCGCCGCCCGGAGCCCGCCCGGCCTCGCGGCTAGGCCTCGGCGCGTCCCTGGGCTCGGGTAACCAAGTTCCCGGGGCGGATCCGGCCCGGCCGCGGCGAGCAAACTCCCTGCTCGGTCACCCGGTCGGAGCGGGACTTGCCCCGGCGGCCCGCCGGGCCCTCGCCGGCCGTGCACACCTACCTAACCCAGGTTTTGGTCGCTGCCTGTGGGGAAGTCTCTTAATGCTCTGGAGGCTCCCTGGACTTTGTTTTGCGATTTAAAAACGTGATTGGGGTACAGTTGCACGTAAGCAGTAGCTCCTAATCAGTCCCGGGGCACAAAGGAAAGTGTTCAGGACATAGGTATAGGCGTTGAGCTGGTAAGAAAATAAGTTAACTCCAATTTACTGCCATATGGTTTAGAAAGGGGGGAGGGGGTTTGTGTTTTCTTTGTTTCACTACCTCAGGACCTTAAATAAAAAGTGTTAAGAGACTTGGCGGAAAGTTTGTCCCGGTAAGGTGGAAGCAGGATTGTACAAGTGACTTGGAAGTATTGTGTCCTCCTTAATTTTAAAATTCTGTATAGGTGATGAAGGAGTGAAGAAAGTTTAGTGAGTTTGAGTAGTGTGTGCTTCATACCGTTGGAATGGCATTCTTGGGGAAATACAGGCCTTAGAATTGAAAAATCAGATTGATTAAAATTATGCTGAGAACAAGATTGAGACTGCATCTCGTAACTGTAGTATGAGATCAACGCAAAAGAATATTTTGTGTTCAAGGGCTTTGCGTTTCTGAAGTCACAAAACTAACAAAATACACGCTGTTTTCTTAACTTATTGTACAAGTGTTGGACATTTCGAAATGATAGAAATATTTGTAAACTGTGCCTATTCCCCGATTTTAAAAGCTTAATGGAATAAATTCCTTATCTCAGCAATTTGAAAGTTACAAAGTCAGTCAGATTTTAATATGGGATATTGAAGTTTGCCTTAGACTATAGTTGTGTGTACATTAACCACCTTCAAGACAAAGTGAAAGTGGGCAGACTGTGGACTCACAAGAACTGGGAAAGTTAAAATTACAGAGTAATAGCAATGGGAGATGTTTGAGACCCCATTCTCCTTGCTTGGAGAGACATCCTGATACTTACCAACTCAGTATTTTAATTGAATCCGGGGAAATTTTTTTTTTTTACTTTAGACTTTCAGAGCAATTAAAGCCTCACAGTACTAAACATTCTTGAGTGTAGCACACATTTTGTAATTTAAGCCCATTTCTTCCTATTTGGCCCTGTGGAAAGGCGTGTGGTTATGAAGTTTACGTATTAGTTACTTGAATATTACTAAGTCTCAGCACATCAGTAGCACACCTTTTCTGGTAACTTACATAATGCCAGATGTTTCTGAGAAAGGCACATTCCTTTATTACATCTGTTAAAAACTTTTAGGACAGTAGTTGACAAGTGATCATCTTTAAAGGTCTAGTTTATAACTGAGGCAGGAATAGCAGCACCCTTCATTAAGAATTACATTTAGTTCAGTAGATATGTTTTGTGAAATATTTAAAACTGCCATTATTTTCACTAGTAGTAAATTAACCTATCAACAAATGAAGAGTTTGACATACTTTATTATACCTTTTCTTTTCTCTTCTTGGACCAGCTAATCCCATTTCTTTTAGCGTTGCTTTTAGTGGCATGACTTTTGAGATTTGAAAACCATCTGTCTACTTCAAAATTCTTTCTAGTTCTTGTTACCTTTCAGTAGCGTTCTTGTTACCTTTCAGTAGTGACCCAGAACTGGAGGCAGTTGTCTGGTGAAAGATCTGAACTACCCTTCCTTTTCTGTTCCTTATGTATGTAATAATGGTGGTTGTTCTTATGCCCACCCTCATGAGTTGCTTTGTATTATATGTAGTAAGATAACTTTTGACAGACAGTAAATTCCACAATGGCCACCAGTTAATGATAGAGTCTCTACTTTGTGAGGCAGTGGACTATTGAGAAAAGAGGTACAACCAGAACATGTAGAAATGCTTTAAGGGGTCAACATTCTTTTTATGTAAACTGCCAGATAGTTTATCTTGAAGGCTTGGCAAGTTGTAGGGTCTCTAACAGTTCTGCCATTGCAGTACAAAGGCAACTATAGATAACATATAGATGAATGAGCACCGCTCTGTACCAATTACAACTTTGTTTATAGACACTGGCATTTGAAGTCACATAATTTCCATGTTTCATGAAATATGATTCTTTGTTTTTCCATTTAAAAATGTGAAAACCATTCTTAGCTTGCAGGCTAATTTGGTCAGTAGGTGGTCAGTTTTGAACCCGTTTGGCCTTCTTCCTATAAATTTCCCTACTTCTGTGCTAGACTAAATATATAGAAAGTTGATGAAACTGGAATTGTTGGGGTTACAAAAAGTACCTTCTGCTTGATATCGCATCTTTCCTCCCTTTGGGTAATGGAGAGTGAGTTCATGTACTGAACCAGTTCTCTACCTCACTCTCTCTTTTTTTGAGACTAGGTCTCGCTATTTTTGCCCGTGGAATGGTAGGCTCTCGTTGCCCGGGGTACCACAGACTCAAGCAATCCCCAGCCTCATCTTCCCAGGTAGCTGGGATTACAGGCGTGCGCCACCACACCCAGCTATTTTTTGGAACTAGGTCTCCCTACGGGCCCCAGGCGGGACTCGAACCGCAATCCCTAGCCCCTGCTGCTTCATACGCTGAAGCTTACAAGCATGAGCCACCGTGCCCGGCCTTCTCTACCTCAGTTTCTAGTAGCATCTCTTGCAGATGGAATAAGAGCAGTTGTTTCATCTGTGTGGGAAATAGGTTTCCTACTTTTCTAGACCCTGTCTGAGTGGAGATGGCAGTACTCAGCATTGTCTCCTAGTTGCTCATTAAGACTTTTACAGAATTTCAGGATCTCCTCTAATTCATCTTGTGGTGTTGTTGTCATATTACCATTCTACACTGTTCATGCCCAGTCTCTTTATGTTCACCATACAGGGACCATCTATTTGCAGGTTCCACACAGTACTCTGGTCACTTTCTATTTTATTTCCAAGAGTGTTTTAAAAATGTTTCACTATATACTTTATTTTAAATGTGTTTAAAATATAGATGTTATTCAGAGCTTAAAATTCATTTAATAGCTTTGCAAATTAAGAACCACATTAAATTGCTCAGTGCTTATTAGCGAGAGTGAAATTTTTAATGTTCTAGCATGAATTGGAACCTGATTACCTGGAGTAAGGAATATTTTTATTACCTTAAATCATTTAACTTTTTCTTCAGTCCCTAGTGTCTGTAAAGCACTCTGCTAGGTATCAAATAAGAGGATGAATGAATGAGCTACAACTCCTCACTTTACGTGTGGTTGGGAAGATGCATGGATATACAGCTTCTACAATAGTGTGAGATGTCATAAAAAGGTTAAACATTGATGACAAAGTATCAACTTTCTCATTTTGCCTAATTTTAGAGAATCGTTTGTTATTTCTATTTTTGTTTGTTTTGTTTCTTTCTTAGCTCTTGTAGGCTACTCTAGATTTTGGATAAAATTGTTTGAGATTACAAGTGGAGTCTTTTTCTTTACCTAGTTTGTAGTTCACCTAGATTTTTGAAGCTTTTCATGTGTAAAGTTGATACTGAAGAAATAGGTGATCAATCATATTGTTATGCTGTTCTCAGAAGCATCTGGTACTGTTTATTTTCAGAATATAAAGTACAAGAGTGGGTAGGTTATTAATCTAGTCTTTGAAAGTTGTACCATTCTTTGGTTAGTAGACTTAAAATTTCTGTTCTTTAAAATGTCTGACACTGAAAACACATCTACAATCAGAGTGAATTGCAGTAATAATTATAGAGTGAATTGCAGTAATTTGTTTTCAGGATTTGGGGCAAAACCAGGATTTGTAATTAGCATGTGGTGACTTTTCTTCCTGTAGCAAAATAAATTGACTCTCATTGAAAAGCTCTTACCATGTTGGATAACTTGTATTACTTTTAAGTATAATCTGTTACAAGATTACAACTCTCAAGACTTTTTCAGTTGTAGTAAATCCTGAAGTACATTTACCTTGACTTTCAATAAAGAACAAAAATATAAATGTTTTAATTTCTGGCATCTTTAACTTTATGATTTCATATAAAGTTGATTTTTGCGGCTCATTTCCCCTGTATTTTAAATCCATGTTTAAGTTAAAATCAAATAGAACTTTCTTGTTTTAAATTGGAAGTTTAATTTGGAAAAAAAATTATTTTCATCTTAGAACTTTTAAGATTTATTAACAACAGCCTTTCACTATTGAAAACTTTTTCACAGCAGAACCTTGTGAAGCTTCTCATGTGAAATAACCATACATCATAATTAGGCTTGCAACATTTAAAAAATAAATCTGTGCACTTATGAGTCATAGCTTAATTTTTAAAACTTCAGCTTTTTTACAGTGCCCATATACATTTGTTGAGGTCTTTTTTTTTTTTTTTTAATTGATGGTTTCAAAAGTTGCTTCTAATGGGGGGTTAAGGTATCACTGGATTACCTTAGAAATAGTGTTGTTTTTATTGCATTATAAATATTGCTGTGGAGCTGCTTTCATAAAAAAGGACTCAAAGGAAACATTTCTTACACTTGAAATGTTTCTTGCACTTTCTCATGAAAGTTAAAAGCATGCTATTCATATTTAAAATCTTTAACTATTAAGAGATTATGACTGCATTAATTTTAGTGTTGTGCTAGGAGTCCTTTCCTTTTCTTAAAATGACACAGTATAGTTTTTTTCAGATGCTAAAGTTACCTGTTAAAATCAAGGTGTCCTTAGGCCGGGTATGGTGACTCGTGCCTGTAAGCTTCAGCCTATGAAGCGGGCTGGGGCTAGGGATCATGGTTCGAGTCCCACCTGGGGCCTGTAGCGAGACCTAGTTCCAAAAAAATAGCTGGGCGTGGTGGCACGTGCCTGTAATCCCAGCTACCTGGGAAGCTGAGGCTGGAGGTTGCTTGAGTCTGTGGTACCCCGGGCAATGAGCCTGAGGTTCCATGGGCGAAAATAGCGAGACCTAGTCTCAAAAAAAAAAAAAAAAAACAAAACATACATACATACCAAGGAGTCCTTAAGAGGTATACAGATGAGAACAGTTTCTAATGTTCATTTTTATACATTATCCTTGTCCTGATTCATCTTGGAGATATGTAGTAAGACAGACAGCTTCCTAAGGGAACAGAGTACCTGCATTCCATGAAAAGGGAGTGTTCAAAGAGACCTCCTTGGAATGGAAGGACAAAAAGGTTAAGAAGGTGCTGGCAGAGGGAATTTAGACAAGGTGGATATAAAACTGTTATCTGGAGCCATAGGGAGTTAGAAAATCAACTCTCATACCTGATAGAATGTACAAAGAACTGGGTACTGGAACATGAAAACTTGTACAACTAGACCAAGAAGTGTCTTCTTTGCTGCCTTCCATTGTGTGTGTGCTGCTACCTCTCTCACTGCCTCCCTGCAGTGTTTGTTAGTCCTGTTTTAGTTATCTTTCTGAACAGTTAGCAGAGTATGTGTCCATCCAATTCGTATATGTGGTCAGTTGGTCTCATCTCTTTCGTAGCTACAGTGCCAACAAGTAGTCCAGGCAAACTTGGCCAGTGACCACAGAGGATATCAGGGAGAAAGTAATGGGTAAAGAAAGCCACCACTCCTAGGAAAAAGAAACAACTGAAATCACAATACTGGGTGACTCAAATCTCTTTCAGCTAAGAGTGGCATTCAAAATAAGCTGGTGAAACCCCTTGATATCAATGCCGAAATAGGTTTGCTCATTATCTTCTGCTGAATTACTGCTTTTCTCCTTCCATTGGTAGTACTCGGCCAGCGTCATGAACTTCATCCTTCTCTGTAGTGAGATGATTTTCATTAGGCGTCACGTTAGCCAGGTAACTGGATGAGTTAACCGCTTGAACAGTCATAGATGTGTGCAATTTCAACTTTGGTTTTGACTTAACTTTTTGGTTGCTGGTTCTTGTAAAACTCTGTCAATCTTCTTCCTACCTAGCAAAATTAAAGATCCAGTAGAGCACTTGCCTTATTCTCTAGGCATTTTTTTATGTCATAATTGTTTATTTGTCTACCTCCTGTTATCTGAAGGGAGGGGAGGTATAGTCTTACACTTACCTTTGTACCTTATCACCTAGCATAGTGTCAGGCATTTGACAGTCAGTGAACATTTGTGGGTGGGAGGACATGGTACTTCTATGAAAGTAAGAGGGGATGAATAAACTATATAGAAGGGAAATAACTTAAGGGGAGCTGACTCATGTGGGGAATGACCTGTGACTAGACTCAGGGTACTATTTCCTTCTTTGTTTTTTTGTTTTTTTGAGGCTAGGTCTCGCTATTTTTGCCCGTGGAACCACAGGCTCTCGTTGCCTAGGGTACCATAGACTCAAGCAATCCCCAGCCTCAGCTTCCCAGGTAGCTGGGATTACAGGCACGCGTCACCACGCCCAGCTATTTTTCTGGAACTAGGTCTCGCTGTGGGCCCCAGGCGGGACTCGAACTGCGATCCCTAAGCCCTGGCTGCTTCATAGGCTGAAGTTCACAGGCACGAGCCATCGTGCCCGGCCTGTTTTCTTCTTTGGCTTTGGTTTCAGATTAACTAGCCATGGGTTCTGCATATTCATTGCACTGTGTATTGAGTTTTCTGTTTCTTTCAGTCATTCATTCAGCAAATATTTATGGACCATGTACTAAAAGTTGTTGACCTTTGCTACAGAATGATCATTTTTAGTGGGTTTGAAACACATATTTGGGGATTAAGTACTTTCTTGTTGCATAGGCTGTGGTTCTTTTCTAGTGTGCAGGATTATACTTGAAGTTTATGTTTTATGATGGGATAATTAAATCATTTAAGTATTTGCATCCCTACCTTTTTTTTTTTTTAACTTACTTTCATTCAAATGCTGCTAGGCAATTGACAATGTTCTTCAACAATGTTCTAAAACTGAAGTCTCAACACACATGTGTATGTGTTAAAGTATATTCAAATATACTGTTCCTCATAGCTTTCTTGTCATGTTGACTCAGAAAATTTTGCTTGGTGGTTGGTGCATGCCTTTAATCGCAGCCTATAAAGTGAGACTGAGACTGGGAATTGCTTGGATCCAAGGGTTCGAGACCCGTCCGGAGCAACATAGTGAGACCTAGTCTCAAAAAAATAGCTGGATGTGGTGGCGCGCACCTGTAATCCCAGCTACCTGGAACGCTGAGGCTGGGGATTGCTTGAGTCCGAGCTACCCCAGGCAACATGAGCGGTTCCCTGGGCAAAACAGCGAGACCTAGTCTCAAAAAAAAAGAGAGAAAGAAAGAAAAGAAAAAGAAAATCTTGCTTAGGGAATTAAGCATTTTAATTTTTGCGTTTAGTGTACTTCTTTCCTATAGGTTTTTTAAAAATCTTAATGGTTATATAAGAATTATTGGGGTGACTAGCTAGACCCTAAGTACTCCACTTTTCTTCCTCAACCAGTCTTCAATGTCTTCTTTGTATAGGTTTGGCAGTGCAAGGAAATGAGAAACTTTCTAAATTAGGAGTTAAGGACATTGAAGTGAAGAAGGCAGGCATTTATAAAAGAGTCGTCATGGATGTGTCCCTCCTTTTTGTTAAGAATATATGTTGGGAACTAGGTGTGGTGGTGTGATAGGAACCAGGGAGATTTTATAATCAGAGATTTTTCAGTTAGCCTGTTAACTGCTTTGGGTTCTCTTAGCTGATTTGGCTGGAGGCAATTTGAAATGAATGGAAACAGGGCACGGTGGCTTGTGACTGTAAGCTTCAGCCTATGAAGCGGCTGGGGCAGGAATCGCAGTTCAAGTCCCGCTCGGGGCAACACAGCAAGACATAGTCCCAAAAAATAGCTGGGTGTGGTGGTGCATGCCTGTAATCCCAGCTACCTGGGAAGCTGAGGCTGGGAATCGCTTCAGTCTGTGGTACCTCGGGCAACGTGAGCCTGTGGATCCACAGGCAAAAATAGGGAGACCTAGTCTTAAAAAAAAAAAAAATGAAATGAATGGAAACAGTGTACTATGTTTGTATAGCTGTAGATATGGATACACATAGTGGTATCTAAAATGGGTCTAAGTTCTTTTCCAGGGAAAACCGTGATGAAAACCTCAAATGAAGCAGTGGATGAGTACCTGACTTGTAGTTTTCTGGTGATAGACTAGGACCAAGATCCCATTTTTTATGTGATATACTGTATCTCTTCATGTTCTTTCATTGCTCTAAATCATTTTCTGCAGGCTTTTTAGCAGCCATCCAAAGGAAGAAGAGATAGCAAATTTTGTAAAACTGGGGGTAGACCATCATTATTTAGTAGAAATTTAATTTCAAATACATGCAATTTGAAATTCTCTGGTAGTCACGGTAACAATACTAAGGAGTTGAAACTAAACAATTTAATATTTTGACCCACTATGTCCAAAATAGCATTTCAAGCATGTGATCCATATAAAAAATTGTCAGTGATTATTTTTACAGTTTTCCTTACAAACTGTTTAAAAATTTTGTGATGATGTACACAGCATATTTTAATTCAGATGCTGCATTTCCATGAAAATTACTTGATCTTAGCTGAGAAACATTTTAGACTTGTGAGTATTATCCTTTGATCATACACCCTCTTTTTGTAGGTACTTTTTTTTTTTTGAGACTAGGTCTTGCTGTGTTGCTCGGAGTAGTTCCAAAGACCAGGTCTTTTTTTTTTTTTTTTTTTTTTTTTTTTTTTTTTTTTTTTTTTTTTTTTTTTTTTTTTTTTTTTTTTTTTTTTTTTTTTTGAGACTAGGTCTCACTGTTTTTGCCCATGGAACCGCAGGCTCATGTTGCCTGGGGTACCACAGACTCAAGCAGTTCCCAGCCTTAGCTTCCCAGGTAGCTGGGATTGTAGGCGTGTGCCACCACGCCCAGCTATTTTGGGACTAGGTCTTGCTGTGTTGCCCCGAGTGGGACTCAAACCTGACCCCTAGCCCCTGCCGCTTCATAGGCTCAAGCTTACAGGCACGAGCCACTGCGCCCAGCTCAAGACCCGGTCTTGCTATGTTGCCCAGCATACTCTCAAACTCGCTAATTCAAGTGATCCCTGACCTCTTGCCTCTCAGCTCTTGCAGTACGTGCCACCATGCTTGACTTTGTAGGTACATTTTGGTAGAATATTGTCATCTATTTAGTGGGTCATTAACTTTCTGGATTCCTGCTTCTTGGATTTCTCTAAGAACAATATTTTCGCCTGTAATCCAAGCACTGGGAGGCAAGAGGTCAGGGAATGCTTGAGTTCGCAGGTTCGAGACTATCCTGGGCAACATAGTGAGACCTGGTCTCGAAAAAGGTTGCGGGCACCTGTAATCCCAGCTACGTGTGAGGCTGAGCAGGGGATCACTTGAGTCCACAGGATCAGGCAACATAGTGAGACCTAGTCTAAAAAAAAAAAAGAAAAGAGCCTATATTTTACCGTTTCCACGTTAATCTACTTTGCAGCAGGTAAACTCTCAAAAGAAACTCACTTTATAAATAACTGAATAAATGCAAATTCCAATTCCTTTGTGGGCTGTTGAGACTGGAGGAGCAAATATTGACCTTTGGTGATTTTATTTTTTAATTTTAATTTTAATTTTTTTTTTTTGAGACTAGGTCTCGCTATTTTTGCCCGTGGAACCACAGGCTCTTGTTGCCCGGGGTACCACAGACTCAAGCAATCCCCAGCCTCAGCTTCCCAGGTAGCTGGGATTACAGGCGTGCGCCACCACACCCAGCTGTTTTTTGGAACTATGTCTCGCTACGGGCCCCAGGCGGGACTCGAACCGAGATCCCTATCCCCGGCTGCTTCATAGGCTGAAGCTTACAGGCACGAGCCACCATGCCCGGCGACCTTTGGTGATTTTAAATGTGGGTTTGGGTTGGTTATTTAAAAATCCTCTGTCAACAAAGTAGAACTTGTTACTAGGCCATGGCGAATTCTGTTATGATGAATTCAGAAGATAGTAGTGGATTCTGCTTGGTGGTGATAGAATTTTCATCATTTAAAGAAAGTGACCATAAAGCTTGATGATTTACTGAAAGTGTACGTAATTGTAATGAAATTGAGTCTGTTGTATCCACCACAACAGAACTTTTGGCATCTGACAGTAGAAACACAGGTAGTTATGGTCTTCTTGAAAGTCATTTTAAGATGATTTTGGAACTAATTCTTCATCCATTATCAACCTTAGCCAACCACTCATAATTTTTATTTATTTGGCTTATTGTTTTAACTGGTTATAACCAGATTTGCAAGTAAAAAATAGAGAGTTTGGAAGGAGTTTGGAAAAATTAAAGATTTAGTGGTTTTCTGCCTTCATGTCACTAAAACTACCATTCGACCAAGCAGTTGATTTTATGGTTTGATTACAGTCTCTCCCCAGTGAACTGACTGGAACACCAGGCATTTGTGGTAGTGGTGGTGGTGGTGGTGGTGGTGGTGGTAATATGGAAATGTAAGATGGTAATTTTGGGTGCTTTCATCCAGTGTTTGCGAGTTTGTTTTGGTACCAGCAGTATCAGCATTGCCTGAAAGAAATACAGGTTTTTGGACTCTGCCTTAGACCCCAGCTTTGGACCCTGCCTCAGAACTTCCATAGGCAGATCCTGGTGATCTATTTTAATACACTTCTGCTTGGCTCCCAGTTGTATCAGTGGTGTTTCTGTGGAAGATGTTGGTGATAGGGACACACAGTGGTTGTGGGACCGTTTTTCATGGTGTGATACTAACTAACCAAATGAAAATGAAGCAACTGACCTTGGCCTCATCCTCTTAAACATCATATAATGGTGTTACTTGAGGTGGAAAGGTGTGTCACTTTGCACTCAGGTTTAGTACTATTTACTTAATGTGTATTTATTGAATATGTAATTGGATCCAGGCACTGTTCTGGCTACAGGGATACCACAGTGTACACAACAGAAAACTCTTGTCCTATACACTCACATTCTATCAGGAGGAACGTACAGGGGTATCTGGCCTGGGGATCATCATATCCAGCCTGATACCTCCTTTTGTAAATAAATGTTTTGTTAGAGTGCAGCATAGTCTGCTCAGTTAGGTATTGACCTGAGATGATTTTTGTGCTATAATGACAGGGTTAAGTAGTTGTGACAGAGAAAGCTGAACACTTTTTACTGTCTCTACAGAAAAAGTTTGTGGTTTCAAAGACTAGATCTTAATCGAATAAATATGTAATAGTGTCAGGTGGTGACAAGTATTAAGAAAAACCATATAGCAGTTAAAGGAAAAGCTGAGGGCTTCTTTAGATACCGTGGTCAGGGAGTGCCTTTCTCAAAATGGAACATTTAAAGAAAAAAATACTGAATTGGGTGGAGGGTATTTGTAAAGGAAGAATATGGCTGAGGATATAGCAAGTGCAGAGACCCTGAAACATGGAATATTCTAGGAACAGCAGCGAGATCATGGCTAGAGAAAGACTGTGATTAAAGGGAAAAGGGGTTGGAAATAAAGATGGTTGGCAGGGGCCTGATCCTGCAAGGTCTGGTTATTGTAAGCTGCAGTGAGGACTGTTTAAGTGTAAGCACTTTGAGAAATACCTTTTAGAAGCCCTTTTCTATAAAGGGATTTTACCTCTGCTCTCAATACTTTTAAATTTTGTCTTCCTCAATCCCATATAGCTATGTTTTTTTATTTAATTAGTATTTCCTAAAGGGTGTGGGGGTTTGAAGAGCTGATATCTTCCTGATTTGAATATAAAATCCTTGAGCCTTAGAAATTAGGTGATCTTCTTTAGCATCTTTCAAACTTTAAAAAAGTACATTATAAGAAACAATCTTATGCAAGTTGCATATTTGTGAGATGAGTTCACAAAACAATATTCATCTTTATTACTGTGAGAGCTGTGCTCAGTACATGAAACAATATGTAGGTAGTTTTGACCACCTAGATTGATTTCATATTCTAGTCATCAATATTAATTGCTACTTGAAAAACACTGGCCTACACTGTCTAATACCAAACTTAAGTCCTTACAAACAAGATACTGAAATAGGTATTTTTAGGTAAATAGGAGCTCTGAAAAAAAGGCCTCTAGTAATTTTTTTCTCTTGGAGAGGCGGCTATAGTAAGGTTTAAGTATGTAAAATAAACTGGTTGTATGAGCAATAAGTGTCGACTTAAATAGAAAATATAGCCACATGGGATTGAGGGAGACAAAATTTAAAAGTATTGAGGGCAGAGGACAATGATCTTCCGTAGTGTTGGAAAGTGAAACTCTTTATTTGGGTAACAAAGGCATTTCCAAAAGGTCATTTAAACTGAAGGCGTAGATACTGTATTTTTATAATATTACGGCATTATATGGGTATGTGATGCGATGTCTACAGAATGTGGTAATAGTAAGAAGTAAAGTGCAACACTAGGAAAACATAAGATACCTTGTAGAGAGGTGAATGGAACAAGAGGAAGGAAACTAAAATTCTGGTGAGAAGACTGTATGTAAGTGGTTGGAGTGAGATGTGAGACTGACTGGGTGACTAACCTAAGAGTCCATGAGAGAAGCAGAACAGGGAGCAGATTGTTCTGACTTTGAGTTCAGTGCTCGAAGACTGTTTCTCTTCTGTAATACCAGCATCTTTCCAAGGGTGGTTGTGCTTGTTTTCTAGGCTGGTTAAAAGCATAAATGTAATGGGACTGTGTATCATGGCAAATAAAATTAGAAGGGAGATTAGAATCAGATAGATAGGATTTTGATTGCCACACAATTGATTTTTTTCCCTTTTCCCTGTAGATTATGGGATGGAAGGTGGAAGTAGTGCATTAAAAGTTTCAGTAAGAGCCGGGCACAGTGGCACATGCTTGTAAGCCACAGGTTATGGAGTCGCGGCGGGGTCTGGGGATCTCGGTTCAAGTCCTGCCCGGGGCGACACAGTGAGATCTAGTCCCAAAAAATAGCTGTGCGTACCTATAATCCTAGTTACCTGGGAAGCTGAGGCTGGGATTGCTTGAGTCCGTGGTACCATGGGCAACGTGAGCCTGCGGTTCCATGGGCAAAAATTAGTGAAACCTAGTCTAAAAAAAAAAAGTTTCAGTAAGAGAAAGGGCACATGATGAAAAGTGTAGTTTGTTTCAGGAAGACTGGTTTGATAGCGTGTATGGGATAGGCTGGTGCCTGTGACAGGGAGATGAGTTAGACACTTTGCTAGAAATGAACTTGATGTAAAAAGGGCCTGACTTAGTCAATGACAGTGGAAACAGAAAAGAAATAAGATGATTTATGATAAAGTCTCACTTCACTGTGAGACAGCAAGGAATAAGGTGTAATTTTAGCATGCTGGAAAAATTGCAGTATCTTCTAATAGGGAAAATACAAGGGGGAAATTAGGAAAAGGATGGGGGGGAGACAGTTTTCAGCTTTTGATAATTTGAATGTAAGGTGTTGGTAGGTCTCTAGGTAGATATCAGGAATTGAGAAATAACTACCCTGGGACCCAAGAGAGAGAAATTTTGGCTAGAGAAAAGTGTTTCATAACCCCCTATATTGAAACCTGAGACTGGCTAGTTTTCTTAGGAAGAAAGCTTCTAGAGAAAGAGGGAATGAGCTCACATTTTAGGCGTTAAGGAACAGAGAAGGAGTCAGACAGGGTAGGAATGATCATAGATATAAGAGGAGATCATGATTGTGATGTAATTTAAGTTACAAAGATTCTTTTCTGACCATCCATTCTCTATAGTAACATTTGGCTCGCAAATGTTAGCTTTCTCCTTTAGATGTGGGTTTCATTAAATTAGGGGCAAGAAGTCAAGTAGATGAAGAGGTGGGAGAGGGAGAAACTAATATTAAGCAAACACTTGCTTTATTAATAGTAATAGTTATTGAGTGCTTGTTATGTACCGGGTATTGTTCTTAGCATTTGACATGTGCCAACTCATTTAATTCTCACAGTGGCTCTAAGAGATACATCTTATTTTCCCAGTTTTATAGATGAGGAAACCCAGGCTTGGGTTTTCAACATTAAGCTATACTTTTCTTTATAGATTGGTTCCCACAGCAAGGACCTGGATTAAAAGATTTAGTAGATTTTTCAAAACAACCCAGCCTGATATATTACCTTGTTTTACAAATAGAAAACTACGTTTCAGAATTATGTAAAAGTTTGTCCTAGGTCACTCAGAGTAAATGTTAATGCCATGATTTGAGCCAGGCTCTGTCTGAACTCAAAACCTGTGTGCATTTATATATCATCAGAGGGTAGCAAACTTGAAGAGGTATAGATAGCAAATATGAGTGTGGGCCATCTGCTCTTGATTACATCAGTTTCCCCTCTGCTGCTATGATATGAGTAGCTGTAAGGCTAAACATAAACAGGTGAGCATGACTCTGATAGTAATCTGTTAATGGACTCTGAAATTTGAATTTCTTATAATTTTCAGACATTACTAATTTTCTAAAGTTTTTTTCTAAGCATAAAAAGATAAAAACTTTTTGGCAGACTGGTGGTGGGCCAGATTTGGCCTCTGCCATGGTTTACTGACCCCCAATTTTAATCCATTCATTAATAAATACATAATGAATACTTTTTCTATGTGGAAACATTATGCTGAGCACTGGAGATAAAAACCAATCTATACCCTCTAAGATGAAACAAGCGGTTATACTAATGTTAAAAGAATTATAATAACTTTATATTTACAAGGTTTAGTGGAAGACTAGATATGAGAGGCTTCTCAATTTCATGGGATGAATTCATGAAAATGGCTCCAAGAAATCATGCATTTTACCTGATAGTTGATGGATTGCCAGGTATATGGTATGGGGTAGAATAGCCAGCTCATGGCGACAAGAATAGAAAGGGTTTCCTTTAGAGGGGACATCATCAGGAATTTAGCATTACTAGAGCAGAAAGGGAGGAACTAATGCATGCATGAACTTTGTCAAGATTGTAGGGCAATGGGGAGAAAGGAAATTTTAAGCCAAGAAGTGGCATGATCTGGATTTTGTGTTCCAGAAAGATGTGTGCTGAAAATAAGTTTGTAGAGAGGAGTTAGGTAAGTTACCCCAAGATAAAGTAATTGCTGTAGATAATTAGGGGCAAAATGAGAGACATGATGATTATTAATTGGGCAGAAGACCCATGAAAGAATGAAAGTCTAGGAAAATTAAAAGTTTTGACTAGTTGGGTAAATGTCATTCATTGAGATGCATATATAGGACAGAGAAGCATGTCTTGAGGGTGAAGATAGGAAGCAGGGGAAAGTGAAGTGACTTTTAGTGTATTGGTTTTGAAGTAACTGTTGAACAGACAGGTAGCTACTATGTCCACAGAGAATTGAACACTTGGGTCTGTCAGAATAAAGAGGTTTAGGCTGAGAAATTCATTGATCAGTGATGATGAGAAAATATGAATTGAGTTGAGACAGACTGATCATTAAACTCTTGGAAATGCTTAACATTTAAGGAGCAGAAAGGTGGACTAACTGGGAATAGACTGGAAAATGGAAGAACCAGGAGAAAGTATTGACACAAAAACATAGGTGTTTTCTAGAAAGGATACAGTTGGTATTGCTGCAGAAAGGTTATTAAGATGAGGAATGAAGTGTTTATGTACTTGGGCTATTGGAAAGTTGAGGAACTTACGGAGCAATTTTAAGAAGAATGGATTGGAGCCCAGATTGCAATGTGTTAATTCTCAGATGGACGTGAGAAATTGGAGACACTACCTAAAGATTTGACTGTGAGGCGAGCTGACAACAGCTAAAGGTATCTCTGACACTTAGTGCAGGGGTTGGCAGTTATTAGACATTGGGAAAATTGACTTAACAAATACTGTACCAGATGCTGTTACTGAAGCTGGGACTAAGTAATGAAAGAGAAGAGGAAGTTCTTCTCATTGTAAGGTTTACAATTTAACTGGAAGAAGGGACAGAAAAAGAAACAATTTTGATTAGTGGTAAATACTCAAGAAAATAAATCAGAGTGAGGGTATGGAATTGATTTGATAGAAGGCAGATAAGTGATCTATGTAGCTGTTTTAGAATTGTTAGGAATGCCTTTCAGAAGATGTGACTCCTTTTAAGCCAAGACTGTCAAGTATAAAAACCCTAGAATTAGAATAAATAAAGTTGTTTGGGAAACAACAGGATGGGTAGAGCTCACTAAGCAAAGAGGAAAAGTAGAGCTGAGGTAGGGTAGGCAGGAACCAGATTAAATGGATTGTTATAGATCACGGTGAGAGGGTCTTTGAATGGAGAACTAACAGGACTGGTGTAGGTAGTGTAGGTAAAAACAAATCGATGAGAAGGCCTTTTTTTCACTAGGGTAGCAAAGGGGGGGAGGGACATTTTTAGGGTGAAGGTCAAGAGTTTTATCTCACACATATTAGACTAGATATGTACTTTAGATATTTGAATGGAGAGGTATGTTATGTGGCCATTCCGAGGAATAAATCGAGTTAGTTGGTTGAATGACTGAATAAATATATGTTCCACAATATCATTAGAAATCTTAAAGACTTTATGTGATTATGTTGCTCTTCTCTCCCATTTGTTGTGACTTGAGTTCCCAAACCTTTTATTAGACAAATATTTGGGGACCTATGAATCATGTATTTTTCCCCAAAGTCGCATAGAGGTTGAAAGCGCTGTCTCTTGTGGTAGTGCTGCAGAGATAACAGTCCAGGAGCGTGCTCACTATAGGAATTGTTTTGGGTTGGATAATGAATTAATTTATTAACCTTCTGTCTTCAATAAAATCAAGAGGAAAATAGAATAATACACCTTTTAGTCCAGAGGGCACTCAACCTTATTATACACCCTCCACCCCCGCCAAATCAAATTTCTGGTCTAGAAAAGCAGTCATACTACTTTAGATTATGATTAGTGCTAGAATTCAGATCTCTTAATTATTACTCTAGCCATTTTCTGCTGTATATGATGCTGGGTGACGTGTACAGAAGTATACCACAAACTGCAGGCTTAGGGAAGAATCTTTTCATCTATGGATACTCCAATGCCAGACTTCTTCCATGGATAAAATTTTTCTTTTCACTCATGTTCTCCCTGAGGTGCTGAATAGTAAATTTAGGTGTAAGACTTTCGTAGTTACACTGGTTGAGTTCACATCCTACCCTGGTCACTTATTAACTGTAACTGTGGGTAAGTTATTCCTCTCTGTACAGCTGCATGACATTTGCATAATGCTAAATTAACCTGTGGGTAGTTGTAGTTGTTGGTTATTATATGTAAGTTGTTTAGAATAGTGTCTGGTACTAGTAAGCACTCATTGTTTGAATTGTCCTTATCATTTTCATCTTGCCTGTAGAAAACACTGTCTTCCTTACTTTTAAGCTCTTTGCATATAATTTGAGTGGTGACACTATACAGGGTATATTTCCTTATATAAGACATGGTTCCTGCCTTCCAGGAATTTGCATTCTAATAGTGGAAGTATAAAAGTACAGGAGATACTGAATGACCTGTTTGAAATTATAGTACAGAGAAGGATATGGATTGTCTTTTTTTTTGACATTCTGTGGATCTGAATGGTTCGTTGAGCAAGGGGTCATTGGTTGAGCAAACTTCATGGAGAAGGGACGTTACTAGACAGAATAGAAGCAGAAATTTTAGGCCACAGAGATGGGGAGAAATGAGCATATAATAAGGTCATGGCAAGAAAACAAGAAAGAACAGTTTTGCTGTTAAGAGACCCGTAAAAGCTAATAGTAATTAGGATCCATCCAGGACCATGCATACCAAACTTGACTTGCTTTTTTTTTTTTTTTTTTTTAATGACCTTTGAATTGGTATATCAGGTGTCAGCATAAAAGCTTTATTTCCTTGGTTAGGTTGTATTAGACAAAGACAGTCTTGTACTCATGGAGAAGTATATTGAACAGATGCCTTGGATGATAATACTGGACGAATTTATCCTTGAGTACCTCAGAGTACAGATCCACAGGTTAATGTCAACCTAGAAAAAAGAGAGAACTAAGGAAATGATTTTGTACCTCTGTTTTCTGTTTTAAGATTTTTTTAAAAATTGAGATCAACACATTTAATTTCAGTACATCAATATTTGTCATTTTATATCAATTTTCTGACACTTCCCTTTTGGATATCTGAACAATTTTAATGCAGATTCCATACTCATACCATTTTATACAGAATACTTGAATATTTATTTCTGATAAAACACACTAGACATTCACAGCACAATATCATCTTACAAAATTAACAATTCTTCAATTACCATACCCTGTTCATTTTCAGACTTCTCAGTTGTCTCAAAAGTATCTTTCAAGTTAGTTTGTTAAAACAAGGTCTACATATTACATTTGGTTGGTGTCTTTTAAAATCTGTTAGTTAATGAGAGTCTTTCCCTTTAAAAATGCTATTTATTTGTTGAAGAAACCTTGATGATATTCCCAATTCTGGTTTTTTGTGGTGTCATTTTGATATATTATTTCATTTCTCATATTTATTTTAAGTGCTACTCATTTCTAGACACTTGATTTGGATGCTTATTTGTTTCGGTAAGAATATTTCATAGGTGCTGAATATTTAATCTACCTGAGTCTATTGTTTAATAGTGACTAGGCTGCAAGATGTTAATTTTCCAATTCTTGGTTTTACCTGTGTTTATTAATTAGAATATTTTATGAAGAACTCATTCATGTACTTTAAAGAAATTGCTATAATACTTGAATATAAAGAAAAATAAGTAATACAAAATAAAATAGCCTGTCTTTCAAGAGGCTCATGGACAGGCATAATTAAATTACAGGAGATGATAGTTGTATTGATAGGCAGTATCATTACAAATCTGATAGCTTCAAAGCAGTTCCAAAATGGACGGGGTGTCTGCAGCGCAAATTCCTTAAACAGTATTGCCATCCATGCGGTTTCCTCTTAAATAACTCATAGTGTCAAGTTTTAGACAATTTGCTCCAAGCAGTTGTACTGCTGATGATTTTGGTGTATGTTAATATTACACAAAAAGTATTTGGTTATCTATGTAAAATTGAATTATTTTCTAAGTTCAAATAGTTGGTACATTTGAAATCATGTGAAAGACCAGACATTATTGTGTAGTATTGTTCTTTACATTGCAGGCTTCAGGAACACTAGATCTTTACCACTTAAATACGGAGATGTTACCCTATCATTCTAAACCATATTTTCAAAATACCCTCTCAAAAGTATTACCACCCTCTTTAAGAACTACTAATCAAGTAAAGATATTAAAACAGGAAAATAAACTTCCAATATAAATGTTTGAAAATAGGAGATAATCATCATTAATACCCTATACTTTAAAATCCTATGGAATTCTTTTTTTTTTTTTTGAGACTAGGTCTCGCCATTTTTGCCCGTGGAACCGCAGGCTCTCGTTGCCCAGGGTACCACAGACTCAAGCAATCCCCATCCTCAGCTTCCCAGGTAGCTGGGATTACAGGCGCGCGCCACCATGCCCAGCTATTTTTTTTTTTAGAACTAGGTCTCACTACGGGCCCCAGGCGGGACTCAAACCGCGATCCCTAGCCCTGGCCGCTTCATAGGCTGAAGCTTACAAGCACGAGCCACTGTGCCCGGCCCTATGGAATTCTTTTAAATTTTTAGAGTTCATGAGAAAATTTAGTAGGTGATTAGGTATGAACTTAGAAGTGAGAATTTCTGCATCATAAGGTAAGTGTGTAACTTAGTTTTCATTTTGATTATCTTTTTGTTGCCCTCACTTCTTTTTCTCATAGAATTGTTTCATAAAGATTGTTGCCACTTTGAAGGATATGAAAGGTTATTTTTATATTATAAGACTTTTCCCCCAGATTTATATAGTATCTTGTCTCCCCCAAAAGATTTTATTTTTTTTTATTGCGTATTTTCTTTATGCCGCCTGGATTTCATCATGCCTAAAAGGGCTACTTTTTGGCTTTTTGCCCTGCATAGAGTCTTGTATTTGCTTGCTTTTGAGATAGAGAAGGCAAATATGAAATTGAGGGAGTGACTTGAAGACATACACACAGGAAGTAGGGAAGGTGAAAGCATCTGCTCGAGAGAGAAGAGGATGTGGGAGAGCAAAGAGTAAAACTGAGAGTCCAGGAGGGGAACAGGCATTTGGGAAGCTAGTGGATAGTGTGGTGGGACCTTCCAGGAGAACTGCATGGAAACAGTTTGACAAGGATGGCCAAACTTATTTAACCTTGATGTATAGACATTTTTTTCAGCTCTTAGAAAATGCAATAGAAACAAGTTTCATCAAACGAAACCCTACTTAAAAAGTGTGTGGTAATAATTTTCAGTTCTGTTCCACTTTCAAGAAGTTTCTGACTAAGAGCCACTAAATTAACTGATTCTCAACCTTACAGATAGCTCCGTTGTCCTTATTTAATTTTATAACATTTTTTACATTCTGTTTATTTTCCTAAAATGGATAAATAAATTAGTCAGCTGTCTTAGTTGTTACAGTGAAGTAGCTGAGTGCTTGTATCTTAGAGTAAATATGTTTGGATTTTAAAAATTAATATTAGAAGATATACCCTATAAAAAGCGTAGGAAAATGAAGAGCTGACACATATGTAGATACTAGGATGAGCCCATTAGAATAAATGAAAATAACATGATAGACTGGCAGCATGGAGAAATAAAAGTAGTATCACATATTCACCAATTCGTTTAACTTTATTTATAAGTGTAATGTCAAAATAATTCCCTGAGAAATGACGAACATGAGACAGGAAGTGTTGAAGTCCTACAGAAAACTAGCACAATCCAACATTTGGCCTCCTATATTCTGGTTCTAGTTAATTTAGGTTAATACTCCTGGAAAGTATATCCTTTGATAGGCAATGAGGAGTAGAAAGTGGATTCAAAAAAGGAATCACCACAAACATTGCGCTAAACTGTGGATTTTATTTATTTTTTTGAGGGATTTTATAAGAGCAAAAGTATGTGACAGTGGCATACCTGCAAAGCAAATGTTTACTAAAGCCACAAGAAATACTATGGGTTTTAGGCAAAATTGACTTGGTAGCATGCTTAGATGATTTTAAAGGATTTTTTGTTTGTTTTAATTTTGTGCTTGAGTGGTGGGAGATTTGAAAATCTTGGGATGCTGGATAATTTGGGCGCGGGTGCATTTTAAAAGGACAGGTTTATTAGGGAAAAAAGAAGAAATAAAATAGATGCCTGCCTAGACACAGATAGGTAGAGAGCTGCTGCTGCTGTGAAAATGTTTAAGAGAGAGACCACATACATAGACACAGGCAGAGAGTCTTGGGACCAGAACTGCTGGATGATCTTTATCATATTTGTCATACTTTGAGACATGGCACATCTTTGTGGTGCCTTTCTGTATAAATGCCAGAGAGCACTGAATCATTGATAACCAAAAGTGCTTCCTATAGAGTTCCTAAACCTGCTCCCTCCTCTCCCCTTTCTCATACCTCCCTCTTGAGAGCTATGACCCATAGTTAGAAAAACACTTATGAAGACTTTGGACTTGCAGATCTTTTTCCAGACTAGTAAAGAATCAATTGTAACATGATTATTAATACAAGATTGTAATCCTGAAATTGTAAGATGTTAATGCACTTCCTTTAGTTACCTTTTTTTTTTTTTTTTTTTTTTTTTTTTTTTTTTTTTTTTTTTTTTTTTTTTTTTTTTTTTTTTTTTTTTTTTTGAGACTAGGTCTTGTTATTTTTGCCGGTGGAACCGCAGGCTCTCATTGCCTGGGGTACCACAGACTCAAGCAATCTCCAGCCTCAGCTTCCCCGGTAGCTGGGATTACAGGCACGTGCCACCATGCCCAGCTATTTTTGGGGTGACTAGGTCTCGCTACGGGCCCCTGGCGGAACTCGAACCGAGATCCCTAGCCCCTGCCACTTCATAGGCTGAAGCTTACAGGCCCGAGCCACCGTGCCCGGCTCCTTTAGTTATCTTTGTTCCTAGTAAAATCATTTGATTTCCAGTTTAAATGCTGTCAGTGTCCCAGAAAATATTAAAAAATTCTTTCAAAAAAAGTTTTTCAGTTTGTCTAACTTCTGAAGATAACCTGTTTTTTGATAGAGCATTCATTGTGTTATTTAACTCAGTTGTTGAACCTCGTGTGCGTACTTTTTTCTGTTTTTCTGACTTGTTTTCTTTTATTTTAATTTTGTTGTTTACATATTATATATGCATATATTACCCTGTATACCTCAAAGTTTTCCCACCAACATGTCACTGGTGAACCATCATCCTAATCTCTTGTGCACATCCCTTCCCTGCTGTATGCTTTGGTTCTGTTGTCAGTTTGTTTGTTTTAACTTTTTCTTCTTTTGGTTCTTTTGTTTGTTGAACTCAATGTGCCTACTTGGTTTTTTTAATTTTTATTTTTAAGTAAGCCTTTTATTTTGTAGTAATTTTTAGGTTTACAAAACAGTTGCAAAGCTATTGTAGCGACTTCCCTTTTATTCCTCACCCACTCCCCCCTAATCAAATTAAGAAACCAACATTGGTACATTATTACTAACTTTACAGCAAACTTACCTTATTTTTAACATTTCCCTCCCATTGTAATGCCTTTTATGTTGTCAGATCCAGCCCTGGGGCTCATATTGGATTTAGTGCCTCCTGGCTTTTATATCAACAACTCTGGAGGAACAAGTGCACTGCTTTGTGTTAGCCCTGTTTGAAGTGGTTACATCCCCTTTCATCATTGCCTATTCTAAGCTCTTCTGATAAATAATCTATTAGTATTTCTCTTGACTTAGTTTCTAGATTCTTTACCAATTTATCAATATACTCCATTTGTTTCTCATATTAAGACAAGACATCTAAAACTGAATGTAGTTCTTCGTGTGTGGTCTGATGAGTAAAATGTTTTGGACATTTGGTTATGTATCTTGTATGTCTGTGATGCAGTCTAACTTATGTTTATTTGCTGGCTTTTTAGCAACTGCATTCGATCCTGCACTAATTTTGAAGCTGCAGTTCTGGTTAGTGAACTCAGATTTTTTTTTTTTAAATCACAAATTGCTGTTTAATCCAAAGGCAAGACTTAATCTGAATCTTAAAAATCCATCTTGTTTTACTACAACCATTTGCCTTTCTTTGGATTTTGATTTTGTCCAATATTTTAACCATTTCTTTTTTGCACAAGCTTAAAAATAATTTCTTTGTCATTTTCTAAGTCTGATATAAAACATTGGGGTCAAATACAGGCCTGTATGGAGCAGCATGATAAGTGGGTAAGTGAAAAGAAGATGTAACAAATATGTAACTATGTGAGGAAGCTAAAAATGTTGTTAGCATAAAGTGAGACCCTTGTTTCAGTCTTAACATTGCTGGCTGTGGGTTGGTGCCTGTGTTAGATAGAACTCCTGCAGAGTAAGAACAATTGAAGTTTGGGGAGGAGGACTGGTAGGTAGATGGAGAGTCGATGTTACCTGAGAATGATGCCAGTTGTGATTCAGAAGATTTTAAGATTACCTTTTACTTTTCAGGTTGTGCCTGAACCTTCTATTTTAAGGTTTCTACGTTTTCATGAATGCCACTGAAATTTTTGGAAGACTTTAGGCACTTCTTTTATTACCAGTAATGTTTTTGAATGACATAATTTCCAGTAATGCCTACTCATCTATTCATTCCCTTTTATTTTTTTCTATTGGTCTTCTTAAATTTTAGGAACTTTTGCTTATACTTGTTGTGAATATTTTCCTCCATCTGTTGGGGGATTTTGTTTATAGACCCCCATTTATAATTTTGGGTTCCCTGTCTTGCTTAGAGAGTCCTTATGTACTAGAAGGTATTAAAAATATTCTCTTTATTTTATTATTTTTTTTAAGAGACTAGGTCTCACTATATTGCCCAGACTTGTCTTGAACCTGCGGACTCAAGTGATCTCCAGTCTCAGCCTCCCGGTAGCTGGGATTACAGGTGCGTGCCACCATGCCCGGCAATATTCTTTTTTTTCTACAGTCTACTTTTTCTCTGTTTCTTTTAAGAAGCTATATATAGCTTTTTTTTTAAAAGGTGAAACATTTGTTATAAAAAAGTTTTGTTATTAAAAAGTTATAAAACTTTCAGTTTTAAAGGTGCATGACCAGCCAACCTTTTCTTTGAGAATGGAGTTTTGATGGATATATGATGCATTTAGAACAGCATGTAAAATGTGTGTATTCAGAAAAAGATAGTAAAGGAAGAATCCTTGCATTCACCTTTTTTAAAAAATAGACCATGTCACACATATGTGCATAGCCATTGTCTAGATCTTTGTCTTGGTCATCTCTGCAATTCTCACATGTCTATTCCTATCTAAGCAGCAAAGTTTTAGTTATGAAACAATAGCAACTCAACCCTGGCTATGTGATAAAAGCACATTTTGCACTGTTGGAACTAAACTCCCAACTGAGGAGAAACTGAACAAGGTCATACATGAGCAAGCCTTGAAAACAAAGAGACCACTTCAGAGAAGGGATTTGACTGCATAATCTCATGGACAAGGGTAGATTTTTAAATCAGAAATTTAATCAGAAGATGACTTCTTTTTCTCCCCTCCCTTCCTCCCTCCCCTCCCCCCCAGCAAACATCCTCAACTGAATATTTCTCCAGTACAGGAACTTCCTCAATGTATGATCATAACCAGACTAGCACCTGAGTCATACTGCCTGGTCATCGTTCTGTCCTTGGGTCAAAAAGAAGCATATAATGCTTTCTGATTGTGTGAGGGGCAGGAGGGCGGGGGTGGGGGTGGGGTGGGGGGACGCACTAGTTGTGTTCTCATAAAGTTGCCATGAATAATGAACCATTGTTCCTAGGCAAAATTTGGGGTTAGGTTTCTGCAGACTTCAGGACATGTTTTAATCAACAGATCAATACATAATCTTGTTCCATGTGTGTTTTTTGTTTGAGGACCCCCTTTTTAATATATACTCTTAATTCATTGGCATAGAACTCACAGTCAGGTACATTATAATTCATGCCTGAATAAAGCTTATCTAGCATTTTATCCATAAGACCTTACTGTCTGTGATGCTTTAGGAACCCAGAGCTTTTGCACTGACTTACAGGGCATTTAAAGCATTGAGATCACATGCAAACAGTACAGGTACTAAATAGATCATGAAGAGGGTACTTGTTTATAGTGTAAGAACTGAAACCAGAGAATAGAGTCTTGAACTGTCTGATCTCAACTAGGAATGTGTATGAATTACTGTGAAAGCACTGCTGATATAGATGTGTTTGTATGTATATTTATACATGCAAGTAAGTAAAGGGGAGAATTAATCTAGGATGGTATAAATTATGATAATTTGAAATTGTTACTACAAGGGACATGAGGAAGACTTGGAGTTCTAATATCTTCTTGATCTGGGTGTTTATTTACAAGATGTGTTCATTCAGTAAAAACTGAAGTATTATGATTTGTATACTTTTCTAAATGGTATTACACTTTAGTAAGCAATATAAAATAAGCAGTACTTTTGCTTAGGCTCTGGATAGTGAACACTCAGTATTTATAACTTGTGTCACAGCTCCAGTGTAGACTAGTTGCCCTCAGCACACTTTACCATTTTCCTAGTGATTTTTGCTTTTCCTTTTATTGGATCTCCTAGATTCTGTCTCCCTACTTTTTCCTCCTCTCTTTTTTTGGTAGCATACACTAATTTAGTTTCTGAAAAAAAGGGATACATGAAAAGCAAGTGGTTTTTGGGTTTTTTTGTTTGTTTTTTTAAGAGACTAGATCTCGCTATGTTGCCTGGGATTGTCTCGAACCCGCAGACTCAAGTGATCCCTAGCCTCAGCCTCCCAGGTAGTTGGGATCACAGGTGCGTGCCACCACACCTAGCTAGTAAGTGTTTTTGTTTTCTAAGAACTGTCAAGTGTCTTTGTCCTTGAATGATAACTTCCTAGGTACAGAATTTTTATTTGGAAATTTTTTCCTTCAATGTTTTAATACCGTTAATACATTAGCCAGGCACGGTGGCTCGTGCCTGTAAGCTTCAGCCTATGAAGCGGGGTAGGGATAGCAGTTTGAGTCCTGCTTGGACAACGTACGGAGACCTAGTCTCCCCATCCCCCCAAAAAATAGCTGGGTGTGGTGGCACACGCCTTTAATCCCTGGGAAGCTGAGGCTGGGGATTGCTTGAGTCTGTGGTACCACAGGCAACGTGAGCCTGCGGTTCCATGGGCAAAAATAGCGAGACCTAGTCTCAAAAAAAAAAAAAATACAATTTTTTCTCCAGTATTCCTGTTATGACATCAGATTCTTGATCTTTGTGTGTGGCCTCTTCAACCCTCATCCCCAGGTAGTAGAGTTAGAATCATTTCTAACTTTTCATGTTTGCTTTTCTGAAAGTGATTGTAGGTCTCCTTTTATCCATTTCATTGGGAACCTTTTGGTCTGTCCTCTTTTCTAGGAAGTTTTATTGAGTTTTTTTGTTGATTATTTCCTCTCCCCATTTTTCTCCCTCCCCCTTCCTCATTTTCTTACTATTGGGATATTGAAATTTTCTTGACTAGTGTTCCAGTTTTTTTTAAATGTTCTATTTTATTTTTCACTCCCTTTTCTTTCTCCTTGAAATAATTTAACTGTAACCCCCCCCAGTTCTCTCTCTCTCTCTCTCTCTCTCCTCTCATCTCTCCTCTCATCTCTCCTCTCTCTCCTCTCTCTCTCTCTCTCTCTCTCTCCTCTCTCTCTCTCTCTCTCTCTCTCTCTCTCTCTCTCTCTCCTTTGATCTGTTTTCAATAGTGTCTTAAGTTCCCTAGGTCAGAAACCCTGTGTTTACCTTTTTCATGAATAAACTTTCCTCTTAAAGTGGAGTTTAAAGTTGGAAAGTTTAACTGCTTCTTAAGGAATTTTTATAGTTTCCATCTTTAAACAGTTTTGTTCCCTAATTTTAGTTCCAATTGTACCTGTTGCTGTGAGGCTCAGCATTTTGTTGAATCTGCATTGTAAATCGAATTGTTTCTCAGCATTTCCTTTTACCTATACTAGGATTCAGCTTTTTACAGTCTCCTTAGTTACACTAATCCATCTGCTTTTCAGTTTCCAAGATTTTATCCTTATAATTTACTCTTATTCTCTCTGTCCTTAGAAAATTGTCTTTAATTCCATTTTAAGTTTCAGAAAGAATGAAGTTAGAGCATATTATCCATCCTAGACTTTATCTTCACAAATATGTGCTCTTTTTGCTGCTGTAGCATCTCAAATGCCATTGTCTTATACATTGCTGTCTAGTGTAGTGGCCACTTGCCAAGTGAGTTCTTGAAATGTGGTTAGTGTGGAATTTTAAGTTTTACTTCATTTTTAATAAATTGCATTAAATATTTGCTAGTAGTTGGTGGCTACCATTCTGGACAGTGCAGATCCAGTGCTGATCCATAACTTGTGAAATAGAAGATGGAATGTAAGTTGTGGTCAATAGTATACCACAGGGAATGGGGTTTTTCCCCGTTTCCTTATTCTTTCATTCATTTATATCAGTATGGGCACATGAATTCCTATCTTATTCAAAAGGTTTTAATGTTACTTTTATGCCTTATGTTGGTGCTCATATTGTCCCAGACTGGGTTAAAAGAAATCCTTCAAGATTTCTTACATGTACTTTTGACATGTATCCATTATTCCTTTTAGGCTGTAAATTCTAAGACTAGCTGGGCACCTGCATATTTGCTGTATCTAGTCCTAGAATTATCCCTTTCTCCAAGAATCTCTATAGCTTCTCTAAGTGGAAGATGCTATTTGGAAACATAGATCTGGGTGTTTGGTGTGCTCTTTGCTGCTGTAGCATCACTGTTTGGAACAAGGCAATTTAATGACGATTTGTATGGGCTGGACAAATAGATATTTCCATCATTGTAGAAAGGGAAAAGATGTTATCACAAAAATTTAGAAATTCAAAGCCCCACATCCCCATCTCTACATGGTTGGTACTTGGCATTTTGAATGGGATGTGGCATTTTGAATGGGATTCTCTCATTTTGATGAGAATGCTAGAAGAGTCTGATGCTGGAAGCCCCTCTGCTACTATAGAAGTGCTTTTCTCTTTCCTTTTAGGGCCTACCATTGACAGAATGTGAACCAGCTGCCAAGGAAATCTGAAAAATTAAGTTTGTGAACCCTAGATCATGTTTCTCATCCTTAATACCATGGACATTTTGAACTTGGTGACTGCTTTGTAGGATATTTAGTGACACCTGTAGCCTCAGCTAGCATGATGCCAGTATATCTTCTCCACTCCTCCAGCCTACCCCTGCCAAATGTTTCCATACACCACCAGATATCCCCTGGGAGAAACTGTTTCAGGTCCAGCATTACGGAGCAGAGTGTTGGAGGATAGGCTTGAATCTGAGAAACAGTAGCAATAATTACCACCTGACTTTGCTTCAGATCTTTACCTCTAACAACCTTGCACTATTTCTGTAAAATAAGAGATTGTTACATACTTCTTCACTTCTAATTACTGAGGAAAGTGAAGACCTGTTAACCTGTTTGTGATCAGGCAGGATTTAAATCCTTGCTCACAAATTCATTTACATGGTCTTAGTTTGCTTTTCTGTTTTCTAGGTTAGTGTTATTGTGATACTAATTTGGGTGGGTTAAATGATTTTGGGGGGATGGTGCTTTCTTAGGGTAATACTGCTCAAAATCATTGCTGGACATGTTCATAAATGGAGGGAAGGAGAAATGTTGCATAATGTTTACATTTAAGCCAATGCTTTTAAGTTGGAATTGATTTTAATTATTTTTAATTTATTTCCTTGATGTTTACTTCAAACTATGTAAGTACTGTTCATTTTCCTCTTTTTGTCTTTGCTTATTCCTTTTTTTCTGGTTCCATGCTATGGCATATCATCCTTGGTGATAAAAAGACAGGTCCTTTCTCAAAGGAAATCTTCCAAGATCAGCCTAGCTACTGTTTACTATACCTTTCAACTTTCATGTCTCATTGCCTCAAACTTAACATCTAAAATTAGACTAGTATGCTTTCTAAACCAAACATAAAGTGCTGCTTCTCTCCTAGTGCTAGAGCAGTCTCTGTACTTTGTCTTATTCTTAGTCCTCTCCAAAATTTTACGTCTGCCATGGGTCCCTTTCTTTTAAAATCAATGAAGGAACTAGAGCAAATATTAAAAAAAATAGCAGGAATTCAAAGTAGGATTTTGAGGACCTATTAGATTTTTAAGTGCTTGACATAGAAGAGAATGCATGACTTAATTCGTATCTGATACTATACAGTGACTTTTTAAGAGTAGATACATAGTAGCTGCTTTGTGTATAGGAAACATGAAACAAATGGGACCTGAGGTAAATTCAGGGTTGTACAGAGAAATGTGTATCAATCAGGATGAGTTTAATTGTGGGGTTCTGCTTTAACTTCTCAGCCAGAACATATCATTGCTTTATATGTTGGATATGTTTCCATAGTTCTCTGCCCCTCACTATTTATTTTGTTGATTATTCCCTATTAAACTTTAAGCATAAAATATAGGGGTGCTCAAAAAAATTTTGTTGATTGAAATAATTTTATTAAATCAATGCAAAATTGTCTCCAGACAAATCTTTATTTTTCATAAGTTATATTAATGAGTTTATTCTAGCAAAGCATTTTTTTTTTTGAGACTAGGTCTCGCTTTTTTTGCCCGTGAAACCGTAGGCTCTCGTTGCCCAGGGTACTACAGACTCAAGCATTCCCCAACCTCAGCTTCCCAGGTAGCTGGGATTACAGGCACGCGCTACCACGCCCAGCTATTTTTTTGGAACTAGGTCTCGCTATGGGCCCCAGGCGGGACTCAAACTGCGATCCCTAGCCCTAGCCGCTTCATAAACTGAAGCTTACAGGCACGAGCCACCATGCCCGGCCCTAGCAAAGCATCTTAATGTGTCTTGTCTGAGGTTTATGTGATATTTAATGGCTTCTCTGTATTAAGAATTTTGTAATAGTGTCCTCATTACAACACAGTAATACCAAATGCAATGGTGCTGTATAAAAAGCTGTACAGGAGAATAATTTACTGGGGTAATTCATTACAAATATATATACATACATATGTACATATATATTTTTTAGTTTATTTATATATAAGTTTCACATCATTGTAATTCCAGATAAATCTTTCCCAGTACAATTGAAAGACCTATCATGTTATCTTACCTAACTGGAAACTTATACAAATCCATGTGCAGACATTTCTAGGTCAAAATATCATTGAGCAAATACCATTAAACAATTGTTACTTTTTTTGGTTGCCTTCTATTCACTTTGTGCTACATTAAGAATTTCCAGTTTTCTTCCCCCTTTCCTGCCAG
Organism: Uropsilus gracilis; assembly: GCA_004024945.1. Lineage (NCBI taxonomy): Eukaryota > Metazoa > Chordata > Mammalia > Eulipotyphla > Talpidae > Uropsilus > Uropsilus gracilis. The sequence goes on along the minus strand of PVHY01006599.1, from coordinate 42,230 downwards.
CATTGCAGAAAATCAGTTTAAATGTGTCTAGCTAATGGGCCAGGAAGTTCCAAAGCAGGGGAAAACCCATATGTTGTACTGAAATGACATTAGTCATTTAGTTGCCTGAAATGACATTCTTCTTCGTCAAGAATACATAAACCTATCTTTCCAAGCAAGAAATCCCCTACTGCTTTTTGTACTTAATTGGTGGAATATATGATGAGAAGACATCCTAAAGAGCTACACAACCATAATATCAGTATCCAGTAATATAGTCTTCATGTTACCTGTGAACTGTCTAGTATGCATAGACCATCTGCTGTGCTTGGGAGAAGTCACTCAGTGAACACTTAGCCTGAAAACTCAGCGACAGTTTGAGTTTAGCAGGAATAAACAGATGAGGGGATATAGAGAATCCAATGCTGGAGCAAAAAAAGGTAATTTTATTCACAACGTTTCAGGTCAACTATTTCATCCATTCACACCTCATAGTAAAACAAACCTGTCATCAAAAGTCATCTTGCAAAGCCAGGCACGGTGGCTCGTGCCTGTAAGCTTCAGCCTATGAAGCGGCTAGGGCTAGGGATCGCGGTTCGAATCCTGCCTGGGGTCCGTAGCGAGACCTAGTTCCAAAAAATAGCTGGGCATGGTGGTGCATGCCTATCATCCCAGCTACCTGGGAAGATGAGGCTGGGGATTGCTTGAGTCTGTGGTACCCCGGGCAACAAGAGCCTGCGGTTCCACGGGCAAAAATAGCGAGACCTAATCTAAAAAAAAAAAAAAGTCATCTTGCATACTACTTAACAAATTGAAGTGGAAGGAGGGGTTTTCCCTTTTTTTTGAGACTAAGTTTTGCTATGTTGCCTGGGGGGGAATGTCAAGCGATTCCCAGCCTCAACCTCCCACATAGCTGGGATTACAGCATGCACCACCACACCTAACTATTTTCTGAGACTAGGTCTCTCTGTGTGGCCTCAGGCAGGTCTTGAACCCACGGACTCAAGCAATTCCTAGTCTTGGCCTCCCTTCCTGAGTCACTGACCCGGCCCCATTTTTTTTCATGAAACATTTTAAACATACAGAAAGAAATAGGGTTTACAGATAAGAAATAAGGTCTTACAGATGTATTCCAACATACTTGACATACTTTGTAACATACTTGATTCCATTCTATTTCCATCCAACATACTTTGTAACATACTTGATTCCATTCTATTTCCATCCCCTCTCTCTACCTCACAGGATTCATCACTTCTTGGAGTTGGTATATGTCCTTCTTGTTGCAGTATAATGTCCACAGATTTGTGTCTGTAAACAATTACAGGGTATTCTTATGTATTTCTAAATTTGTGTGTTTCCATTATAATGTATTTTCTTTTGTTATTTTATGGTAGCTTAAACATGTTGATACATGTGAGTCTGGTGGTGTTTTAGCATTTCATTATGTGATCATGTCATATATTATAGCTTGTTGATCACCATGTCTGAAGGTGTATGTATCTGGATTTCCTTACATATTTGAAAAGACCAAAAATGAAAAGTAAATTATATATTTGAGAATCATGTTGATTGCTTGTCTGTCATGATTTGAAGATATCTTATGTTTCCTACCTTACTGAAATTTTAAACAATCCTTTGTTTTTAAACATTTGGTAATGTTTTTAAACATTTACTCATATAAGGCAGTTTCCAGAAGCTGAGAAAACACTACTGTAGATTAAGACATTATAAAAGAGTGGGTTTAGGTAGAACTGTGTTTGATTAATTATAAATCTCTGGAAATAAACAGTTCCTCACCTTCAGCATTTCATTTTAGAGATGATACATGATTGATAAAGTTAAGGCCTTTTAGAGTTGAGGGGTGTGCTTGCTTTGGCAACACATGTACTAGAGTTGAAGGGGAAAATTTTAAGTTACATTGTGTGTGTGTGTGTGTGTAGGTGTGTGTAGGAGAGATACAGATGCCATACTAAATAAAAAGTTCAAATGACAGCCATTTCTGATAAAGGCAGACTTATTTTTGTCAAAAAATAAGCTCCTGTAGTTAGTTCTTCATTACTTGTGCCACTTAGTGACTCTGTGGCTTCGGAGCAAGTCACTTAGGGCTATATGCCTCAGTTCATTCATCTGTAAAACAGCAGTTCCATGACTAATACCTTCTCAGGTGTTTGGGGCATCAAGATATGAGTTAAACACTAATAGGTAATTGATGGCACATTGCTGAATAGAGTTGATTCTGAGGAAGATTATCCTCTTGTGTTAATGCTTTTTTTTTTAAGTTTTTCAGTTTTTCAGTCTAGCATCTGTAGTCTTGAAATGTAATGTTTTCTCCTTTTCGAGTCTGCAAAATGTTCATATGGCTACTAGATATTTTCATAAAAATTATGTTCTTTAAGGATCCTTGTCTTCAGGGAAGATTGGAGCACTCTGCCTTGCCTCCATAGATCTGCCTGGAGAATCTTCCAAAATAGTACAGTGGTTTCTGTACAATACTCACTGCTTAAAGCAGTGAAAACTGTTCATTTAGATGGAATTTTGGTTTTTACATATAAAACTGATAACACAAAGCTGACTGGCAAAACCTTCCCACCAGCTACCCCTTCATTTCTTGCAGCTGCAGCTAAGCTCTCCTGGGCTGCTGTTGCTGAATGATGGCTGATAGACCTAGGTGTATTCGGCGCAGCATTTTTACTTGCTTAATTTTTTTCTCCTATAGGAAACAAACGCCTGTTGTTCAGTCTCTCGATTTTTTTTGCTTGTCTGCTTTCATCATTCAGTCATTCTTATATCAAGAGTCTATTATAAACACACATTAATCCCTTTTACAAACTTCTCTCTTTTTGAGCTCTTATCTAATTACTCTAGGAAAATGTCCCCTTCTCTATTCATTCACTTCTTTCATTTAACAGATATTCATTGAATTCCTACTTTGTCCTGGGCACTCCTTACACACCTCCTCCTCTTCCTTCATTTTATGTGTGAATCAAAAAGCCATTCTAATCATGACTGTATAATAGTAGATTGAGTAATATAGAAGCTTCTCTATTTCCAGATAAGAGTTTTTGAAAGGCTGTTCTGAAGCTCACTCATGAGCCAGTCCATTGTTACTACAATAATTTCTGTTTGCAGACCTGGGATACAGGTCTGTTTTCTACAAAATAAGAGCTTAGACTACTAGTTCTTTAAAAGTAGGCAGACCAATCAGTTGTTGCAAAATGGACCAGCTTCCTTAGTCTAAAAACTTAGGGGTAAGACAAATATTAATTATTAGCAAAATGCATACAGAACCCTTTAAATAGAATGTTTAACTCCTTGCCTTTTCTCTCCACTTTTTGGAGCAGATTTGAATTAGGTTTTAATCATAAAGGGATGGTGAGGTGCTCCATATAAACTATAGAATTTACAAAAGTCCATCTGAAAGCATCAAAGTAAAAAAGCTGAGTGTGCAGAAAGGATTGTTTTAAATTACTAGATAAATTGTATATCCTTTCAAACAGGTTTACAAAACCCACTTTCTAAGCTTCTCCATGTTTTATGTTCTGCTTAGTCACCTACTTATCTTTCTGTATCTTGCCCTGTCCCAACTCTACATCTGCCTTCTCATGCTTTCACTATATCTGGAATCTCTTGAATTGTATGTTTGAGTCTCTGTACCTAATTTTTTCTCACTTGAGAGAAAATTAACTACATGTAGATTTTTTTAAAAGAAATGTATATAGGCCGGGCATGATGGCTTGTGCCTGTAAGCTTCAGCCTATGAAACGGCCGGGGCTAGGAATCATGGTTCGAGTCCCCCCTGGGTCCCGTAGTGAGACCTAGTTCCAGAACAGTAGCTGGAGGTGGTGGCGTGCGCCTGTAATCCCAGCTACCTGGGAAGCTGAGGCTGGGGATTGCTTGAGTCTGTGGTACCCTGGGCAACGAGAGCTTGAGGTTCCACGGGCAAAATAGCGAGACCTAGTCTCAAAAATAAATAAATAAAAATAAATGTATAGAGAGTCTCTTTCTATTTCAGAGATAATTTAAATAGGCCTTTTTGCTTAAAAAAGCTAAATTACCTTTGTAGGACATAATTGTTTTTTTCTTTATGATTCTTTAGCAGAAGGGAGTTGAAGGTGGAGAGTAGGGAGACCACAGGGAAGCAAACTTTCTACTTGTGATCTAGGCTCCCATGTTGTAATGCATTATAAAATTTGCATTAGATTCTTTCCTCTGGCAATTTTCACTTCTGGAAATATCCTTTGACCATCTCCTTCAATTTTGCCTCCTGCTTTCCACTGAGCTACAATAATTCCAGTCTTTGTTAGTGTTGATGTGGGATCCTCTATGAGAACGAGGGTGAATGATTCACATCACCTAAATGCAAAGAGTCTTTTCTTGGAAATTGTCCCAAGGTTATTTTAGTGATGTAGGTCCTAGTACTAAAATTATTGTATAGCACATATAATGTATATACACCCACTCTTTTAAAGTTCATTCATTAGGTCTTGGGTCTTACAGAGACAATACTTAAGATATTTTACTGACGTAGAAAGAGAGCCTTCTCCCCAAATTACATGGTATCTGAAAGTTAAAATAGATTGTTTGTGACAAACTTCTAATGCCAGACTGTCAAATTCCATGTGGCATCAGTTTCCTGTTGTGTTCTTTTTCACTGTTTCTTAACAGAAAACTTGCCTTTTACTGACCTTCTTTTCATACCAACTCTATTCCTATCAAAAAAAATTATTCAAATAAAAAAACCCATCAACCTTTAACTGCTGTTCTTTACAAAAATGAAATAAACATTAGCACTTCATTTCATTTTTCTAAATTAGAAAAAAGTCTTTACATATTATTTCAGTGGCTTTTTAAACATCTGTTCCCACTAGAGGGCATGCTTTCCTCTGATTTCAGTTCATAGGTTTCATAGGTTCATAGGGTTCATAGGTTTTATGTATTTTACAGAACTGCTAAATACAAGGATGAATGTTAAGGATATGAATGTATTAAGATATGCCTTTTCATAGTTGTCAGATATACACATTAATTTTAGTTTTACTTGCATTAGTATCAAAATAGAGAGTGAAGTTCTTTTTCCCAATTTTTGCTTATTTTACTAGGTGAAATTGGTCAGATAGGGAATCATAAATGTCCCACCACAAATTTATGATGTGTAGCTTATGCTGTTACTAATTTAGATAGTGGCTTTCTGAAATTACGATAAAATATGTCTGATTTAAGGACAAAATTCATATTTTATTTGATTAATTCAGTTTTTGCAGGGTATATATAGGATAAATGGAACCTGAATGTTTTTTTAACCTAGTGAATCTCAGTGTTAATAACTAATAGGTCTCCAGCATTGCCTCAGAAACAACTCTTCTTTATCAGGAAACTGATAATTTTACATATGCTACATAAATGTTTTAATATGTACTCAGAAAGGGATGTTTTTTGAGAAGTGTTTCTTGGCTCCTTTTCAAAACTAAGAAAGATTACTAATTCTAAATGGGCACAAGGGAAGGCCTTACATACTATTAAGAAACTGCATACTTCTGTATGTGCTTTTATATAAAGATTTGGAGTTACCTTCAGGACAGAGAAATGTGTATTCATCTATAAAATTAAATATTAACAAGCCATTGAATGACATTGTAAGTATTAAAGTACATGCAATTACAATGAGTAGGAATAGCAGATTAATTGAATTAATTGTTCTTTCAACATTTATACATTCCTGACTTCATATTCATAATACACTACCACAGAAAATTAATTTACTAAAGCTTATTTGTTATCACAGATTGTTATGAACTTATTATGTTGTAAGAATCCCTGGTAAGAACTTGGTTGCCTAACAATGTTTGTCAGATCCACATTTTTATGACAAGTATATATTATGCTTGAAATAATTATCTTGAATCAGTAAAACTACATGTCTTTTGGTGTTTAAAAAGTTAGAAACACATTTCAGAAATGATCACATCAAAAGCAGATAATAGCTTTTTCTTACAGCCCTTTTTCTTAAGGGCTTACAGTTGACTCCGACTGGTTGTAGGTAGTTTGATATCATCCCCACCTTCAGCTCTGTGATTCAGGGGATTTGCTTTAAATACCTTTGAATGAAATTAGGAGAGTAGACTAGATAAGGGACAAGCATCATTTGCAACTTTTTTCTTTTTCTTTTTTCCATGGAAAAACAGACCCAAAATGTTAAGATTTTATTTGCAAAGCCTCTTTTCGTTGTACAGAGTTAAAATGCTGTCACAGTCTCAGTTCAGTAACTGGTAGCCACAGGTGGTTGACTCACCAATCATAGCTATCCCCGCTACAGTGTCTCACATGAAAACCTAACAATGCTTACAATTTGTTGGGGTGATGTCCCCATGTTTGGTGGCGTATTTCCAAGAGGGACTACATGGAAGGTGGTATGTCACATGAACTATGCTTTGACTCTTTGGGTGGGTAGGTGTCCTGAGGTTTGTATCACAGCTACCTTTTTTTTAAAAAACAGCTACCAAATCCATAAGCGCAGTCCAACCAATACTGAACAGTTCTCTTTTTTTGAAGTTTATTTGGGTTTTAGTCATCTTTTCCATCGTTTGTTTCTCTTTTCACCTTTCCTGCTTCCTTCCTCCTCTTCCTCTTCTTCATCTACTTCTCCATCCTGTCCAAACTCTTCTTCCACCCACTGACTTTGTCTTCGTCCTCTTCCCCTTCTACAGCTTCATCTTCATTCTCTCCATCACACTGCGTCTTCTTACTGAAAAGGATGCAGTGTTTAGCTGCATTACTGCTTATAGATGCCTGTCAGTAAGCATGACCACCACAGGTTGAAAAGGCAAACCTCTAAAATTGTGTCAGATTGTACACACCAAAAATTAGTATTCAAAGCTGGGCCTACCTTTCTGGCACCCTTTTGTAGCACAGTTCATGCTGCATGTGTTTGGCAAAGTTATTGTACCCGGTTATATTAACTTTTATTTGTGATCTAAATAGATATTTACCCTCTTTTCAATATTTTCTGCTAAACTTAAAGTATTGTCACCCTTGAAGCTATTTTGAATAAGCAGATTTTGAACTGTTTTATCTTTTTGCCCATGTATTTTTTCAGTCATGCTTTCTTTTTTATATAATTTATTCATCCCTGCTTTATTATTCTCTATAGCGTGTATCTTTTAATTTGTTTTATAACTTTTCATGCCTGTCTTTTTATGTCACTGAAATGTTAGCTTTATGAAGGCAGAGCTTTGTTCATTGCTGTGTCCCCAGTATCTAGAACATAGTGTGCATTTAACATTTGTCAAATATTATGGAAAAGTGCTGACTTGATGCATCATTTGATTCTCAGTGTGACTTGATGGGAACTCAGTACAAAATGGAAATCTCAGTGATCTTGAAGGATATTTTGAGAACTTAAGAGGTTGTGTGTATTACTGTGGACATCAAGTTACGTATCATGATATGTGTGAACAGTCTTACCATGTCTGAATGTGATACCATGTTAGCACCTTTAAATTTTTTTTTTTCACAGCAAACTTGATAAATGAAATTAAGCAGAGGATAGTAGATTGTCCTAAAAGCTCATTGTTAATGACTAAGTAATTATATCCCAGGTTCTTTTCAAAATTGTGTTCATTCAATAACATTTGAGAATCTTCAATCTGACCAAAATACACAGAAATTCCACCTGAACTGGAAACCCGAAGATTGTTATAAGCAATTCTAGTTTTAGTTTTTGTTCTTCTGATTGGAGGAGGGCAATTTTATTTAGAAACAGTGGTTTATAAGAACATTTGCAAATAAATGCAAGGGAAAAAGTTGAAACCACAGGTGCCCTCTGCCACCTCTGAAAAGACTACCTTTCAAGAACTCTGAGAACTCCACACCTTTCAGTAGGAACCACTGACCAAAATTCTACTTTTCATTCCTTGTTTCCTTTTTATCGTTTTATTGCATACTTGATTTCCTAAACTGAGTACTGTTTTTGAACTTTACACTGTGGATTTTTTTTCCCTTTTCTTCCGCCCATGTGGGACTTTTTAAAACTTTCTGAGATTTGCAGTTGTCCTTGATGGCTATGAGTCTTTTTTTTTTTTTTTTTTAATTCATTCTGTAGAGAACTGTTGACGGACCTTTAGGTTGATGGGTCTTTTTGTTGCAAAAATTATTGTGGAGGAAATATACTTAAAAATGAAATTGCAGAGTCAGAGAAATTACTTTTTTTTAACTTTCCTAGAATATGAACAGTTTTCAAGGTATTTGTGTTTATATTTGTTCCTTTATCTCAGGTTATCAGTTGTTATCATCAGACTCTTCTAGGTCTTTGCCAAATTGATAGATGTAAAATAATAACTCATAATGTTTCATTTGCAGTTTGAGTATTTTTTTTAAAAATGTTTGGCCATTTTTGTTTATTATTCTTTGTAGTGCCCATTGAAATCTTTGCCCATTTTTGAGTCTTGGTCCTTTTTTTTCTGATAATGTGAGAGGTCTGGTGTATTTTGAACACCAAATTTGTCTGTTAATACACGTGTACATACCACCAGTTTCTGGGTCTTACCTTTTCCACCACCATAGGCCATTAGAAGGATGAAGAAATAAGCTTTAATATGGTTTTAATATAAGTTTATCTCTTTATGGTTTATATCTTATGTGTTACTGCACATAGGTGCAAGATTTAAGAAATTTCGTATTCTGAGCTTAGGAAAATATTCCCCTCTGTTGTTTTCCAGATATTATTTTTGTCTTGATTTCCTTTCATATTTGTCTTCTAATTGTCTGGGATTGATTTTTGTGTTTGGCATCTGGTGAAGAGATCCAGTTTTATTTTCTCCACAGATCAATATTCACCTGTCCTGGCACCATTTGCTCTTGCCTCCTCCCTTCCTCCACTGATCTATAATGACTTTACCGTATCATAAAATGATTTCAACATATGTGCGTGTGTTTCTGTACTTTCTATTCTGTTCCATTGAATGGTTTGTCTCTCTGCCATTACCATTCCATATTAATTGCTGTAATTTTATAATAACTTTTGTCATGTTGAGCAAATTCCCTCCCCCTTTTTTTGAGCTATTCATGATCCTCTCAATTTTCACAGAAATTTGAGTCAGCTTATATTCTGTCAAAAATTCTTTCATGGTTTTAATTAGCATGTATTGAGTCCACAGATAAATTTTGGGAGCATTGACATTTTATCTGCATTCAACCTTCTAGTCCATGAACCTGTTATTTTTATTTTTCAAAATTCTTTTTTCTTTAAGTACATTTTTACTAACTTCTTTCCTAAAGAGTTTGGTTAGATTTATTCATAGGCAATTTACAAATATTGTGGTAAATGGCATAATTTCTTACTGTGGTAAAACGGACATAACATTAAGTCTATCATTTAAACCCTTTTTGCATGTGCAGTTCGGTGGCATTAAGTACATTTACAGTGTGTATCTCTACTATGCATCTCCAGAACTTTTCTACTCTCTTAAACTGGAATTTTGTACTCAATAAGCAGTATTTCCTATTCTGCTTTCCAAAGCCCCTGATAATCACTATTCTGCATCTTTTTCTAAAAAATTGACATAGAAATGGAATCATACATAGTATAATTTTTTATAGCTAGTATAAATTCAACAATACATTTTCCCTTTGAGTGAAGCAGTACAATCAGTATTTTATTAAATTAGTGTTTGATTTAGCAATCTTAAAAATACTTTAAAATCAGCTATATTTGCATTTTTTATATAAACAAGCATCTCATGTGAATAAAAGGCATTGCCTATATTAAACCTGTCTACTTGAGTTTTTCATTTTAATTTGCTGCTCTGCTCCCCACTTTTTTTTTAAGCTTTATTTATTTATTTATTTGAGACTGGGTCTTGCCAATTTTGCCCATCGAACCGCAGGTTCACGTTGCCCTGGGTACCACAGACCCAAGCAATCCCCAGCCTCAGCTTCCCAGGTAACTGGGATTACAGGTGCATGCCACCATGCCCAGCTATTTTTTGGAACTAGGTCTCACTGTGTTGCTCTGAGCTGGACTCGAACCACAATCCCCGGTTTGGGCCACAGCTTCCCTAGACTGCCACTTAACAGGCATGCGACACCATACCCAGCCTTGCTCTCTCCACCTTTTTAATGTCTATATGTTTGATTCATTTTCTAACCTGTTACCTCATTACAAACTTCAAAAGTTTCTTTTAATGTAACCATTTTTTATACAAACTGTTTGCTAGTTTGTTACTGTTACGTCCTTCTGTTGGTGCGGTGTGTTGTGCACGAGTGCAAGAGTGCACAAGCGCAATTTCATTCCTTGGAAGTTTATTTCTTCCAAATACTGGGTCATGCTAATTAAGCACCACTTTTAGTCTGAATTCAGCATGTCCACCTGTAAGAAGATTGGACTGATTATGGTTATGATATCTGAGGGTTTTTATTGTCCTTTTTGTATGACAACGACTAAGGAAGAGCTTTGTAATCCTCTGGGGACGATTTCTAGCTCACCCAAACTTTGAAGGTCTATTAGGATCTCAGCTTTATGAAGAATTGCCTGTTATTCCTCCTTTGCCAGACCTGGTCTTCAATTCTGTGTTTCATACTGCCCTGCTGTGAAAATTAAAATTAAGATATTTTACCTGCTTTAGTAAATGCATGCCCCTGAGAATCCCTCCAGCTATCAGTTTGTCTTTCATTTAGTTTTTACTCTCTTGCTCGTTCTTTGAGAAATTTAAAAAAGTTTCTCCATTTTGTCAAGCATTATAAGTTATTTTCATTAGGATTTTAAATCAGGGTAACAAATCTGTCATGTTAGCTGGGCACAGTGGCACATTCCTTTAAGCGCAAGCCTATGGAGCGCAGCTGGGACTGGGAATCGCTTGAGTCCGCGGGTTCGAGACCCTCCCAGGCAACATAGTGAGACCTAGTCCCAAAAAATAGCTGGGTGTGGTGGCGCATGCCTGTAATCCCAGCTACCTGGGAAGCTGAGGCTGGGGATTGCTTGAGTCCGTGCTACACTGAGCAATGTGAACCTGCGGTTCCCCAGGCAAAAATAGCGAGACATAGTCTCAAAAAAAAAAAAAAAAAAAAAAAATCTGCCATGTTGTTAGAAATCTCCACATTTTATACATCCTCTTGTCATTTTAGAAAGAAATGCTATTATTTAAACGAAAATCTTAAGAAGTTTATGAGCATGAAATGGAGAGTAGCATTTTACAGTGCTAATTAATGATATTTCTCTTTTTTATAGGTGTCAGCTGTGATGCATGTTTAAAAGGAAATTTTCGAGGTCGCAGATATAAGTGTTTAATTTGCTACGATTACGATCTTTGTGCATCTTGTTATGAAAGTGGTGCAACAACAACAAGGCATACAACTGACCACCCAATGCAGTGCATATTAACAAGGGTAGATTTTGGTATGTATTTAGTTAAAATTTCAATGGATTATCACTTAGGATTTTGTGTGTGTGTGAAGGAGTAAAAGCAAAATGCTCTAAAACTATCCCTAATAACATATGAAACTCCAGATCCATTAATAAAATCAATTTTATCTTTTATAATGTAAGTAATTTGTCTTAACAGAAATACATACAGCTGATGTTTATGTTTATCTTTTTTCAAGTTTGAATTTTTATTATGAAGTAACATCCAGCTTGATATTTTCACATGTGAATATCCAATTGCCCCAGCATCTTTTATTGAAAAGACTGTTCTTTACCCAATAAATTGTCTTGCTATTCTTGTTAAAAATCAGTTGACCAAGAGTAGTGGAAAATGGGATAATGTCTAATCAAAGGGTACAGAGTTTTGTTATGGAAGATGATAGATTCTAGAGGTCTAATGTACAGCCAAATGACCGTAGTTACCAAAATTGTATTTTGTTCTTGAAATGTTCAAATAGGATAGATCTTAAATCTTCTCTCTATACATACATGTGTATACATGACATTCATTGTGGTAACTGTATAGAGGTGATGGATCTGTTAATTAGTCTGATTATAATGATCTTTTCAGTGTAGACACACCAGAATATCAAATTGTATAACATAAATATAATTTTTAATTTAACACTATTTTAATAAATGTGTTTTTTAAAAGTCAGTTGAACTTAAATGTGGGTGTTTATTTCTATATTGTCAATCTAGTCTATTGACGTTTATGTTCCACTTTACACCATTACCACAGTCCTGATTGCTGAAATTTTGTAAGCTTTGAAATTGAGAAGTGTGAGTCCTCCAACTTTGCTCCTTAAGATTATCTTAAGTATTTTTATTTAATAATCCAAAGGTCTTTTTTTTTTTTCCACACCTGTCATGCCATGAATTCACAGGGAATTCACGCAGCTCAGGCTGCTTTTCATTGCTCTTCATAAAGTGTGCTTCTTTAGGTGGAACAGGCAGCCACTTTAGCTGAACCCAAGCACTTTTCTTTTTGGCTTCCTTTTTTTTCTGATCATTTTCTTTCACCTTTCAGGTAGTTGTCTCAACACTTACAGTACTTAATGTGCCCAATATGAATATAAATTCTCTTTGCAAGAATCTTACTCTTCACGTGTTTGTTTTCAACAGTGCCAACTGGATGTTGGGTAACGCTGTAGACTCTTTTGCCATGGTAACACTTGTGGGGCATTCCTTTTTTTGAACCATGCCCTTGGTATCTGCAATATCACATTTCTTGTAGATTCGCATATGTGTGGCCCAAGGAACAACTCCATGTTTTCTAAAAGGCCTAGAAAACATAGCTGGTGCCTCTCCTCTCTCCCTTTGTGTTGGTCATTTAGCAACTTATTGGAAGATGGCAGTTCCAACCAACAGGGTATCTTAAGTAATTTTGTTCCTTTGAGTTTCCTTGTGAATGTAAAGATCAGCTTACAAATTTCTGCCAAGAAGCCAGCTGGAATATTTTTTTAGGAAATCCTTTATATGTGTAGGTCATTTTGGAAAAAAAATGTTTGCCAACCTGTGGATGTGACAGGTCTTAATATCATCTTTAATTTCTTCCACCAAAATTTTGTGGTTATCCTAGAATAAATTTCATGTTTTCATTAAATGTATTCTTGCGTAGTTCTTTTTGCCATAAATGGATTTTTTTATTGTTCTTTGCAAGTGTATAGGAAAGTGGTTTTTGATATAGATCTTGTATCCTGTCCTTTGCTGAACTGATTTATTAGGTTTAGTCATTTTTATTCCTTAGGAGTTTTTATATACAAATTCATGTTACCTGCTAATAGAGATGTTCTATTTCTTTTCCATCTAGATGTCTTTCTTTTTCTAGCCTCATTACTCTGGTTAGATCCTCCAGTAAAATACTGAATTGAAATGGCAAGAGTGATGTTCTTATCTTATTTCTAGTTTTAGGGAGAAACAGTCTTTCACCATTAAGTATGAGGTTAGTTGTGAGATGTTGGGGTTTAGTAGGTAAGAAAATTCTGTTATTATGTATTTATTCCAACCTACCCAAAATCCACCTACCAAATCTTATGCACAAAATGAAAGGGCATACTAAATGTAATGGGCAAATATTTTTTAAGGTAGTTTAAATTTCCCTGAAAGTAATGCAAACAGATCTGTCATAATGAATGCTTTTTTTCTATTTTTTTATTTCCGTAAAAGTAATCATAGCTTCTTAAATTAGGCATTCATTTCATATTAAATGAGATAATTCTTTGTAGAGAAGTCGTACAACATACTAAATATGCTTTTAAATGTTCCGTTTTGTGCTGCTGGTGAAGAAAAATAGGCTTATTCTTTGAGATGTACTTGTGAGGAAAGCAAAATATTCCCAGACACTCACTAATTGGTCAGCTCTTCAGTAACCAGACAGAGCTGAGTATGTTCCAGTAGCAGCCCACTCAAGTTAGCACTCAATGACTGAATACTTAGGATGCTTTCTACTGTAAGAATTGGATGTTCTATAGACAGATAGCTACATCTGAGCCATGTTGGCATATTGATCATCATCATCTGTTTTTTGCCTCTAAATGCCTGTGTCTTTGTATGTGATACTCTGCTGATTCTTTGTGGTAACCCTGGCATTCTATACTCTATGCAGATAAGAACTAAATCACAGTAAAAATAGAACCAGATATGAAATAAGAGATTTTCAAAATTATAAAATAATAAAAAGCTGTTTGCCTTTTTTTTCTTCATAAGGCAGTCATAGCTAGATGAAGAAAGAATTTTGAATAGGTATCGTAGGGTCCTTGGGAGAATAGAAATGTTACAGATGTAAATAGAGAGGCACCTCAGTGCTCCTAGATGGAGGAGGCTATGGGTGGAGATGTCAGGCACACTCTTCTACATCATTGTGTACCCCATGGTTCCATATTTAAATATTAAGAAAACTAAATTTCTCAATGCAATTCACTTTATTTTTTAGATTTGTACTATGGTGGGGAAGCTTTCTCTGTAGAACAGCCACAGTCTTTTACTTGTCCCTATTGTGGAAAAATGGGCTATACGGAGACATCTCTTCAAGAACATGTTACTTCTGAACATGCAGAAACATCAACAGAAGTGGTAAGTGATATAACCTTATGTCTAAAGTGATATTGTAAAGTACGTTATTTCTACAATTAATAAAACTTGCTTACTGTCATCTAAGTCTGCTGATACTGCTTGCATAGTAATTATTAAAATGACTCATTTTTCATCAAATTTTACACAATCTAGAAGGCTGCATGTGCACAAAATAGTAATGCCCTTTGTTTGTCCACACAAACCTTTCTTGTCATCTCGCTAAAAGAACTGTGGAATCTTGACAAAATTCAGAAGTCCACCTTTAGTACATGTATTGTGAGAAGATTAAGAACACCCAGCAACATACCTCTTTTCATAGTGTTCTTGCTTCCTGCTTGATTTTTCTCCTATAAAGAAAACCTTTATGAAAAAATTTAAAGACTAACAATAGATTCGTTGTCACATCTCATGTAATATATCACTGACCTTACTTGATTTTCATCAGAGCAAATTCTCTTGCTTCTTAGGTTAAAACCCTGGTGTCTCTTCCTCTTCCTCTGATCTTTTCCAGTGATTTTAAACCAAGGAGCCAGAATACTATTCAAAGAAAATCTTGCCTTGAAATTTTCGCTTCTTTGAAATCTGTGTCAGCATGCATCCAACTTTAAGAAATAATAAAATATAACCTAGAGTCCCCTTCCGCCTAACCATTGGTGGTAACAGATAAAGTGAGCAATCAGAGGTGAAACTGTAGGTATGGAATTTGAAGAATTTGGCATAAGTAGCTGCACACTGTGTCAACTAATAAGTCCCTAATTGTTCTCAAAACAAACTGACGCTCACAAACTGACGCTCACAAACTGACGCTCAAGAGAAATAAAGTACTTTGTCTTGAGGACATAGCTAGTAAGGAACAGTGCCAAGTGTTTGAACTCAGCCAGAGTCCCTCTGGTTTTTACAGAGTCCCTACTTAAGTAACCATCATCCTGTTCTGTCTTCTGCTGCTGTTGTCACAGCTGTAATACAGGTTTACTTTCTTTCCCTTTTGTGCCATTTGATGCTTACAGTTTTTATAAGATTTATAGTTGAAACAGCTTGTAAATTTACATTATACAGTCCTTGAGCCACATTTTGCTGCCTAACAGGCATAGAAATACTCTCGTCTTGTACTATGCAGAGCCTCAGAATGCTATTTTCACATTTTACTATTATGCTTAAGTCATTCCATTCTGCAAAGGTGACTCTGCTTCCTTTTGCTATAGATACCTGTATGAGCAATGCTGACTTGGTTCCATCTCCATGCTGGTCATTCTAATTTTTCTTGATTTACTTTCTGTTAGGTTTGGGTACTTTAATTATCTAGATAGAATAAGGAGTGGTTCCTCTTTTTACAAACTAGGCATCTTAAAAATCATTATTAGCCAGTAAGCAGTAGTAGAGCATTTTCATCACCCCTCTGGGACAGGATAACTACCCTGCTTTCTACATTCAAAATCGTAGAATCCAGTGGAAATTTAAATCCATTCCATGAGTGGAAAACTAAGTAATCATTTTCTAAAATTAAGAATCAGCCTCAGCAGCCTTGCCTTTAATTTTTTTCCTGAAAGTACTCACAATTTGTTTATATTTCTCTTTAACTGATACAAATTCAACAGAGCTTATGGAAGATAGACCATAAAATCACGAGTAGATGTGGAGTTTTTAATGTTCAGTCTTCCATAAGTTCTGTTGAATTATGCTTCTTCATTAAGTTCTCAGACTTTTGGTATATAGCTTAAGGCAGTGGTCATATTGTTTCTCTTATTGGTATTTGTGAAGTATTTTAAATATTTCTCCTCCTTCATCAACTCTTATTCTTTGCATGAGTACTGCATCCACCTGTGCTCCTACCATAGCACACCTCATTATTTCAAGGGGAAAAATAGCAAAGCAGACAGGAATATTTGACATGAAGTTACAGGGGTTTTCCTTGACTTACTTGAGGAATGGGGCCTACCAGTTGTTAAGTATTTTAAGTGTCTATATGTAAAACTCATCACAAGGGCTAGCTTCTTACAGTTATATGTAAAGTCCAGGTGATACTACTATGTGTCTTTTCTCCTCCCCTGCACCTTTTTTTTTTTTTTTTGCCAAAGTCATTTGTAATCAAACCTTTTAAATTCTGGAGTTCCAAGAATAATTCATCTCACTTTGGTGGGGGGAGGGGGAGCATGGGGTTGTAGTCTCATAACAACTGACTGTACCTATTCTTCTATTCCTGTTAGCATTTTTTTCCTAAATGCTAATTTGCTTTCTTGCTGTGCCTGTGTTTTCTTCTGTATATGCCTTCTAGACTAACAGTGTGTACCTTCTTATAGGACTTAAGAATCTCACCCCTCTAATCAGCAGCCTGTAGGAACATTTGGAGACATGAGGATATTTCCCTATAGATTTAAGATTTACTGTTACCACCAGTAAACATTTACTGATAATCTCAGACAGCTAATAAAAGAAAGTCTGTTGAATGACTTAAGAGTCTTTGCCCCTTTTTTGGTTTGCTTGTTTCCGTGCCTCCTTCAATTAGGACTCCAAGGCCTACAGTTGCCTCCTTTTTTATGTTTAAAATTACTGAGGAGGGAGGCCGGGCACAGTGGCTCGTGCTTATAAGCTTCAGCCTATGAAGCGGCCGGGGCTAGGGATCGTGGTTCGAATCCTGCCTGGGGCCGGTAGCGAGACCTAATTCCAGAAAAATAGCTGGGCGTGGTGGCGCGCGCCTGTCATCCCAGCTACCTGGAAAGTTGAGGCTTGGGATTGCTTGAGTCTCTGGTACCCCGGGCAACAAGAGCCTGCGGTTCTACGGGCAAAAATAGCGAGACCTAGTCTCAAACAAAACAAACAAAATTACTGAGGAGGCTTTTCGTTGTTTTAAATCAGATACTGTGCGAAACAGTTTCTGACCTAGGGGTCATAGGTAAAGGTAATTACTACTTAAAAATACAGATTATTAGACTCAAGTTTATTTAAGCAGTTGTGATAGTATAATTTTGAAATTAAGCAGAAGTTTTTGAAAACTTTATTAATGATAACAAAATTTGGTAGGGTGGGACAACTGACTGCATTTTGCTTATGGAAACAATTAAGAGGGGAAGTAGCACAGTATGTAATTATCATGAAAAGCAAATATTTAGAAGCCAGATATCCATTAAAAGAAAAAAGTGCTAGTAGGGAAGTAGATACAATTTGAAAAGATCAGTTGCTGCAGGTAATTGTGTTACCACTACCCAGCTGTATTCAGCTAGCGATGATTAGGATTCAGTGCTTGTGGGTTTTATTACTCAAAATTCAGAATACTTTCTACTTTGTAAATTCTTTTCCTACGGTATTTGATTATCTTCGCATGTTTTGAAAAGAAGTTATTTTAGGCTGGGCATGGTGGCGCCTGCCTGTAAGCGGCAGCCTGGGAAGCTGCAGCAGAGACCAGGGATTGCGGTTAAGAGACTTAGTTCCAAAAAATTAGCTGGGCATGATGGCACACGCCTGTAATCCCAGCTACCTGGGGGAATTGAGGCTGGGGATTGCTTGAGTGTGTGATACCCCAGGCATCATGAACCTGCTTTTCCACAGGCTCTGTGGGAATTCCAGATTTGTTCGAGGGAGGGAGGGAGAAATGGAGGGGAAGAGAGTGTGTGTGCGCATGTATGTGGTGTGTATGAGAGAGAGAGATTTTTAAAGATTCTATAAGACATCAAGTCCCTTAAAATAGAAAAAACAATAGGGGAATCATTTAGATTATTATGAAAATGAGCTTATGGCAGCTTTTCAGAAAGGTGTCTTTTTTCTAATGTCTGAGAGTATGTTGTCTCTGGGTGTAGTTTTTTTATTCTGTTATTTACCATGTATTGAAGCAAAATCCTGAAAGGGAAAGTGTTCAAAATGGGAGACCCTAAAGTACGGGGTGGGGGGGGGTGGGGGGGGGATGCTGGGTGAAAGAGCAGGCAGATCTAACATTTTCATCCTTTTAAAATTATTTTTTTTCCTTTGGCTACTGCTCTTGCTTCTTTTTTGTCCTATGAAATACTGACTTGTCTAAATCATTATCCAGATAGCTAATTTCTAGTCAGTCTATAGAAATGTTTTGCAGGAAGTTTTACAGGGAGGATGTTACAAATTAACAGAAAGCAGTTTTTGGCAAATTATAAGGTAGCTCAGAATTTCTGTAAGTACTTTGCATTTAATCTTTCCTTTTCCTATTGGCCCTTCCTTTGCTATCTTCCCCTCAAGTTAAAAAACAAAATCGAATTTGTTTAATTATGTGAGGATGCCAATCCTGATGTTCATAGTTGAGGTCATTTTACCTAGAAACCTCTACCAACCCTGGTGGCGCTTGACAAAGTGGTTATGCAGTTGAGAAGAGGACTATTCAGGCTTTTGTCATTACCAGACCCTAATTTAAGCTCATTATAAACAGCAAATA
This sequence comes from Uropsilus gracilis, assembly GCA_004024945.1. Taxonomy (NCBI): domain Eukaryota; kingdom Metazoa; phylum Chordata; class Mammalia; order Eulipotyphla; family Talpidae; genus Uropsilus; species Uropsilus gracilis. The sequence goes on along the minus strand of PVHY01006599.1, from coordinate 23,364 downwards.
CCCACTAACTTAAGTTGAGTTAATTTCTGTTCTTCACTAAAATTGCTGCTTCTTTTGAGCACTGGCTCCCTATCCCTGGCCCCATGCAGCTTTCAGGTTCTTACTAACTCTGTTTAACAATAATAGGCTCTCCTTTCCTTTTCTTAAAGTCTATAGTGAAATCTGTCACTTACCCCAGGAAAAATTAACAAATAGACTGGGCGTTTCCTTCCTTCTAGGTAAGTATAATGCTTATTTCTAGAGAAGACAAGATAATGGGACAGGACTGATTCTTTTGGAGTTATTTTGGGTATGTGACTAAATTATGTTAATCATGTTTTATGAATTTCCAGGAAATCCATCTATACATACAATTTAAAATTCTGTCAAGCAGACATGTTTAAAACCAAAAATAATTATTTAGTACTTTAAAATCACATACACAAACGTAAGGAAATTTTTTAAAAATTGAATGTAATAAAACTCCCAAACATTCTAAAACTTCCTCTTTAGAAGCAGATGATAGTCCCAACCTAAGCACTAAAATGGGGAGGATGGAACTAAAGAGACAAATTAATTCAATATGAGGTAACTCACACTTTCTATGTTAATTTCGGTTTTCTGCAGTAACAGAAAATTGGTTTATAATATAGATGAGTGGTGTACTCACTGAAACTTAAAGGACCTATATATCTGTATTGGCAAAAATGGATGGCTATCATGCAAGTATCTACAGCTAAAAGGGCTCTAAAGGAATCTATGTAACACAGGTTTTCCGCTAGATTATTCTGTATGTTCTCAAAGTAAGACTCTAATACTTTATAATTTTCATTTTACCTACAGATTTTGTAAGATACAATATTTGTAACTGCCCAGATGATCCAAAAACCTGAAGTTATCAGCCTCTCCAGTTGTGCTCAGGAGAATGTTGACTTTTTTTTTTTTAGTAGGATTTAAATATACCATAGGGATTTTTTGTGTGTGTCTTGGCTTTAAATCCTAATGGCTCTTTTTTAGTTAGTTTTCTGTAAAGGAAACTTAAAAACACTTCATTGTATTGCCTGTGACTAGAAAATCTTCCATACAGAACAAGTCTGACATGTTTCTAGAGCTGAGTTTCCAAAGCTTCAAAAAGAGTTTGAATAAATAATTTTTTAAAACAAAGTTTTAAAAAGAGACATAATTTATTTGAATTTTAATGGCAGCTGTTTCACTCTTATTTACTTCTTAATAAGTTGACTAGCGCATGGATTTTATAACATAGGTTCTATAACTGAAAATTGGGCTGCAGTTCTAAAAACACCACAAGAGAAAGTGTTCTAGAAGATGTCTCCATCTTAGGCAGTAGTCACAAAATGTTACGTATGTGTTTTTATTTAAATTTCTTTAGACCACATATATGTCATATAAAAAAGCAAGAACCCTGCGTAGGTCAGAACTGTTTCTGTGAATATCTTTAGATTCCCACTTTGGCGCTCAGCACGGTGAGCACATTAACTGGCAGAACATACCATGTGGTGAGCTTTTGTTTCAGAATTAACTAGGAGCAGCTACCTAACCTTACATTAAACAGTTAGTATTAAACAACTTGGGAAAATTATGTGACTTGATTTTGTTTCATCTTATGTTTAGCATTAGGGAAAATAAATTTCACTTAAGGATAAAGAATTACCCAGAACATTTTTGAAGACAGTTGAGGTATGGCAATGGACAGGTTTTTCAGTATATTTCAAATTTGCTTCAGAACCAGTAACTCCTCAAGTGCAAACGCAGTAGTTTTCCGTCATGGTTAGTTCCATAACTTGACTCACATCTATAATAGAGGAATGAAGAATGGGGAAAAGAGAAAGCCTTTTATTTTTTTATTTTTGTTTTGTTGTTTTGTTGTTTTTGAGACTGGGTCTCGCTATTTTTGCCTGTAGAACCGCAGACTCTCGTTGCCCGGGGTACCACGGACTCAAGCAATCCCCAGCCTCAGCTTCCCAGGTAGCTGGGATTACAGGCGCGCGCTACTGCGCCCGGCTATTTTTTTGGAACTAGGTCTCGCTATGGGCCCCAGGCGGGACTCGAACCGCAATCCCTAGCCCCGGCCACTTCATAGGCTGAAGCTTACAGGCACAAGCCACCGTGCCCGGCTAGAGAAAGCCTTTTAAAGTAAGACAACAAAAAGCAGGGAAACGGGAACATGGGGCCTGCAGATGGACTTGAGCAAAGACGTGGGGGCACCTGAGGAGAAATTCTGTTGTTAGCCATAAAAGAGAAGTATTTACCTTTACCTTGCTTCTTTGCCCTCAGAAACATAATGTCAGGGGAAAAAAAGCTGCTCTCTGTCTTATCTGAGCCGGTATTAAGGACAGCTTGCAAAGGGGAACATTTTTACTATTCTTTTGTAAGACAAATATTTATAATTTCTGTATCTCTCAATGTATTAACCAAGAATATTACATTTCATGTAAATGTGAGATGTTGCTTTCTAAAGTCATCACATTCCTAGAGAAAGATACATTAACTGACCATAACAAATGTTAAGATGGCTTCTGCCCACACAGACTTCATGGCAGATTTAAAGACCAAATTAAGCTCCCTAAATGCTCTCGGAGATTGAGTCAGGAAGGAGTCAGAAAGAACTGTGAGCTTTGGGTCCACCTTGAAAAATTGTGTGACTTCAAAAATTGGAAAGGTTGGTGGGAAATAGTATTGTTTGAAAGGAAGAGACAACATGAAGCAATAACGTATGGTTGTGAAAAATAGTATATAGTAGGTGAAGAGGATGTTACTGTTATGTGAAGTAAAATTGGATAAGCTGAATCAGAGACCAGATTATGAGAACCTTTTCAGTAGAATATTTATCTACTTAGCTTAGTGGTCAATAGAAAGATGTTTAAAAAGTGAATCAGTGTAAAGGTGAGGAACCAGTTTAACTCCTCAGCATATGCTGCTCAGCATATGCTGAATGATTTTGGTGAAAGACCAGTTCCTCCAAAATGCTGCAGGCCAGGCGCGTGCCTTTATAATCGCAGCCTAGGGAGCAAGGCCAAGAGTAGGAATCGCTTGAGTCTGTGGGTTCGAGACCCGCCTGGGGCAACATAGTGAGACCTAGTCTCACAAAATAGCTGGGGGTGGTGATGCACACCTGTAATTCCAGCTACCTGGGAGGCTGAGGCTGAGGCTGGGGATCGCTTGAGTCCATGGTACCCAGGCAACATAGTGAGACCTAGTCTCAAAAAAACAAACTAACAAATATGATGCAGTCTGGCTTCACTTAAAGCCAATTTAATATGCTGGGTCAGATAGGCAATGTTTTTTTGTGACAGTGAACCAAATGGGCAAGAAAGATGTATTGAAGTCTATGGAAAAGGAACAGACTTATATCAAAGCTTCAAATAGTAGTCAGTCAGGAGAAGGAATGCCATCTGGTATGGGTATGTGAGTTCCAGAAAGAAGTTGGAATAAATCCAGATTTTTACTTCAGACTGGTTGATAATTGTATGGGGAGAATGCATAGAGCTCTTGTTGTAAAACAAAACTAAGCATGTTGATTTTAGATTATATTTTATGAACATGGCCTGTCATAGGAAACTCATGTAAATTCAGTAATGACTTGATATTTACTTTGTAGAATAGTAACTTCAGAAAGTCGGCAACCACCTGAGTTAAGAGTCTGCATTTGACTGGTTGCTTACTGACAGTCATGTCCGGGACCACAGGGGAAAATAGAAAATTGTTAAGATTGTGGCATGGGATCTCATCTAGTATGATGAGAGAACTGCAGATAAAAATTAGGACTGATGATGATTCTCAGTGGCAAGGTGAAGCAAAAGGGGAAGACTGAAGTAGTAACAAAGACATGGCAGAATAGCCAGGGCATATGTGAATAAAGATTGGGGTATGGGGACAGTAAACAGCATTTGATGTTTTATACAACAGTATTTATTACTTTTCAAGACCACTATCATTAAACTGTACTTACCCAAATTAGTGTAATTATAAAAACCCTCATCAAAATAAAGATTCTCAAACCTTCAATTAGTTTCTAGGCATAGACCTAGGAAACTATATATATATTTTTTTTTCTTTTTTTTTTTGAGACTAGGTCTTGCTGTTTTTGCCCGTGAAACCACAGGCTCTCGTTGCCCGGGGTACCACAAACTCAAGTAATCCCCAGCCTCAGCTTCCCAGGTAGCTGGGATTACAGGCGCATGCCACCATGCCCAGCTATTTTTTTGGGACTAGGTCTCACTACGGACCCCAGGTGGGACTCAAATCGCAATCCCTAGCCCTGGCCGCTTCATAGGCTGAAGCTTACAGACATGAGCCACCATGCCTGGCTGGAAACTATATTTTTAACAAGTGCTCTAGATGATTTACATTCTTAGCCAATTTTAGGCAACAAAGTTGTAAACCAGTTGACTAATACTCAGTGGCAACAAGGTACCATAAATTTGATCTAGTGTGGTTCTTGGAGTAATAGATATTAGTGTATCATGTGACAGTAAAAGTCTTATAAATACTTTTGGGGAAAGTATGATATATTGTAGAGAATGTGTTAAATTTATTGATTGAATGACTATATCTCGCTATTTTTGCCTGTGGAACCGCAGGTTCATGTTGCCCGGGGTACCACAGACTCAAGTGAACCCCAGTCTCAGCTTCCCAGGTAGCTGGGATTACAGGCGTGTGCTACCACACCCAGCTATTTTTTTTTTTTTTTTTTTTTTTTTTTTTGT
>PVHY01006599.1:0-12946 GCA_004024945.1 Uropsilus gracilis | reverse complement strand
GGGTATATGAGTAGGTGATGTCTTTCTCCTCATCAGGTAGTGTTGCTTAGGTTATAATATATGGGACCTAGGAAGAAATTTTTTCCTATCTAGAGAAATTTTTTTTTCCTTAGAAAACACTCTTAATATACACAAAAGCTTCCATCTTATATTTGAATGCTATTATACATTTGAGTGTCACTTTTACAGAGCTATTGGTCCTCATAGATATATAGGTGTGACATTTGCATTTTAAATTATCTGTGCTGTTTTAAAATGATTGCAATATGATAACTCTGCATGTCCATTAGGAAGATTACAAGTGATTTTTTTTCCCTGTGAAATACTTGGATTTTTTTCTTAACTTTTGAGTTATGATGAATCGAGTGGTGTTCGACATGTACGTAGAATGTTTCACCCTGGCCGGGGACTAGGAGGTCCTCGCGCTCGTAGATCAAACATGCACTTTACTAGCAGTTCTACTGGTGGACTTTCTTCTTCTCAGAGTTCATATTCTCCAAGCAATAGGGAAGCCATGGATCCTATAGCTGGTAAGTTAGTTTCGCATTGATAAGGAAAATGGTCGTGGTGGGGTGGGAGGATTCCCTTAAAAAAAAAAAATCAAAAAAACCTTATGAGATGATATGTAGAATCTTCGTTTAACTCTCATCATACTCTTCTGTTCTTTTACAAAATCCCCCCCAGACTTTACAAATAAAGTACACTTTGGCATTTGCTTTAAATACTTAGAGGTATATATTTTATTCGTGGTCTCCATTAAAACCCAAGAAAGTAGGCCGGGCACGGTGGCTTGTGCTTGTAAGCTTCAGCCTATGAAGCGGTCGGGGCTAGGGATCGCGGTTCGAGTCCCGCCTGGGGCCCATAGCAAGACCTAGTTCCAAAAAATACAGCTGGGCGTGGTGGCGCGCACCGATCATCCCAGCTACCTGGGAAGCTGAGGCTGGGGATTGCTTGAGTCCATGGTACCCTGGGCAACGAGAGCCTGTGGTTCCACAGGCAAAAATAGCGAGACCTAGTCTCAAAAAAAACAACAACAACAAAAACAAAACCCAAGAAAGTTCTCATGGAAGAAAATAAACTACAAGTTTTGCTGTCCTTGCTAGAATTTGACAACTGTATTATTGTGGAATTTACTAAAAAGCAGGTTTGAATGTCTTTGCAAAATATGACTAAGAACAATAACATTGATGTAATCTTGTTGCCAAGTCACTGAGTCTAATGCATGGCCAAACTGAAAAACCAGCAGTAGAGCGCTAGGATTGGCAGTTAAAATGCAATGCAAGGGACTGCTGTATCCTGAGAATCTGGAAGACACACCAGACACAAATACTAAGGCCCTGGGAAGCCTGTATGTCCTGAAATGGGTGTGTATGGTAGACTGCGCAGCCATGATACATCTTGCAGAACACCCTGGGACCCTGAGAAGTATAAATCTGAGATAGCGACTCAGCAGTTTTACTTATAAAGTGTTCTTTAAACGTGAGACATACTGTGTAAAATCTTGGTTCCAGATATGCTTTGGGTATCTGAATGTGCAATAAATGCAACAAAATGAGTTTGGGGGATTTTTATAAAATATTTCTTCATCTGAAATATTTCCAGTCTCCTTGGTAGCAGATTCTAGAAAGTTAATTTCTAGGAGGAAATTCAGAAATGAGAAATTCTCTCCATTACTTCAGCTTTTTCATCAGTGAAACCTAGTTCATTTTAGTGATGGTGTAAGAACCCTGGGGTAAAGCAACAACAAATACAAAAATAGAAACTTAACCCCATTGATGAATTTAGTAATAAAGATGTGTGTAAGGCAGTCATCAATTCCACCTATGCTAATGAGGCCAAGTGGGAGAAGACAGTCCCTACACTTGACTTAGATGTGTGTTTGGGGCAAAGCCACAGCACTCTTGATGAGTACGGCATTACAGAAACAGAGTCTGGATCAGAATAGGCCTCTACAATGGCCTGTCCAGTCAGAGCCAGTTGGCTTTCCTGAGAAGTGCCAGTAGTGTTCACTGCAGAGATCTTTTGCTACTCAAACTACAGTACCAGAGAGTAGGATCAGAGGTGAGTGTGCAGGGGTCACAGAAATGATCCAGATCTCTCATATTTGATTCTAATAATCATTCAATCAATGTTTGAGAGCCTAACGTTTTTAATACTATTCTAAGAAAAAGGGACAGCATTGACAATAGGCTTGATCTTTGCTTGTTTGGCACGCATGTTGAGAGGGCTTATATTAGGATTGGACCAGTGGGTGAACCACTTTACTACTAAAATACTATGAGAAAGTATAAGCCCCACAAACCAAAGATACATTGTTATATTTTGCTTAAAACAGAAGTAATCCTGTGTGGGTTTCTATTTCCTGTACACCCGTAACTCCTGCCTCCAGGAAATAATTGAGCTGCAGTCTGAAACTATATGCTGCCACTGTTGTTACCTAATAGCCCTAATGTTTCTCTAACCTGTGAAAGAGTCATCTGTAGTGTTTCTTTTCTCAGTATTTAAGTAGACTTTAATTGTCTTCATTTCCCTCGGCAGAGCTTTTATCTCAGTTATCAGGAGTGAGACGTTCTGCAGGAGGACAGCTTAATTCTTCTGGCCCTTCAGCCTCTCAGTTACAACAACTGCAGATGCAGCTGCAGCTAGAACGGCAGCATGCCCAGGCAGCAAGGCAACAACTGGAGACTGCACGCAACGCAACCCGGCGTACTAACACAAGCAGCGTCACCACTACAATCACGCAGTCCACAGCAACAACCAACACAGCTAACCCAGAAAGCAGTCAGCAAAATATCCAGAATTCCCAGTTTCTTTTAACAAGGTAGTTCATTTATTGATAAAACTTTGAGAAGTAATGGTTTGTTTGTCCTGTGAATCTGAAGTGATTCTTAAAGACTCTGCCTTTGACACATTTTGCAGATAATAGAAAACTGCATATTCAGTATTTCTTCAAGAATATGAAAAATAACTACTTCAGATAAAGTAGGAATGTAGTATATCATCACCTAAAAAGAATTTTTTCCCTTTATTGCTTATAAAACTTCTGACATCATATCATACATAATGGGACATATTTGGTATGTTTATTATTAACATTTTACTGCCAATTTTCTGTGAAATATAAAAAATACAAAAGAGGGAATTTTATAATACAGCAATGGTTTCTTAGAATTTCTGAGGAACCGGGCACGGTGACGTGTGCCTGTAATCATCAGCCTGTGAAGCGGCTGGGACTAGGGATCACGATTCGAGTCCCGCTCAGGGCAACACAGCGAGACCTAGTCCCAAAAAATAGCTGCACGTGGTGGTACACGCCTGTAATCCCAGCTACCTGGGAAACTGAGGCTGGGGATTGCTTGAGTCTTCAGGATCAGGACTACCCCGGGCAACATAGTGAGACCTAGTCTCAAAAAAAGAAAAAACCTTTCCAAAGCTAAGGATATACAGTGTATTTCAGTTCATAGCACCTTTAGTTTCTGATAAGAATATGTAGCCTATTCAATCTATTTTATTAAATACTTCCTTATGATAGTCTTAATTTGGTTTTAATCTTAAATTCCATCAGTCATTTTCCTTGAATATAAACTTAATGACTTCTGTGTAATTACCTTCAGATCTGTTTGTTTTCAAGAGCTGAAATGTAGATCTTTTCATTTTGTTTTCTGAACCATATTTAATCATTCATGGGTTCTGAACCTAACGGATGAGATTTGAGTAATTCACTTAACCTCTCCTTCAATTCTCTCTATAAATGTTCATAAACATTGGCCCTAACTCAAAAGAGAAAGCACGTAGTAGCGCAGGGCGTAACCATTAGTGGCTACATTCCATTATTACTTTGTGATTACTTCTGTGCCATTCAGCAGAAGTGAGACCACAGGCCATGGGAGTTCAAAGTACACCTGGATATGTGGGAAAAACACCTGCCATGATTGTCCATGGAGCCTCTTTTCACTTTTGTCTCTTCTCACTTCTCCTGATCATCCATCTATGGCTAGTTTTTCTTTGCCACCAAAAAAAAAAAAAGAGAGAGAGAAAATCATTTCTGAAACTAAGCAGGCTTTTGCTTATATCATTTGACAGGTATGTCACAAGAACTCCACTCTTAAAATATATAACCAGTATGTGCAGGTGAACCAAGTTTCTCAGCACAGCACAGACCTCGTAGGTGCATGTGTCAGATGAACACCCTGAGCCTGCTGCAGCGCCCTTGGTAGAACAGGGAGAATGAGAGTGAATGTATGTGTATGTTTTTGACCTATTGGTGCTCTGGCCCTTTCTTCATTTCAGGAAGATTAGATGGAGATAAGAGAGAAGAGCAAATAGAATTTTCAGTCTTTTTTATTCTAATATTCTAGTCATTACAGATGCCACAACTTTTGTTTTTGTTACTGGGATTCTTGTCCTCATTTTCCTTCCCAAAAGTGAACTTTTGCTTAGGGAAATCACTACTTTCCCAAATCTAATCTGGGAAGTTTTGTTCTTAGAAAACTGTTCACCATAGTTTTCTGTAGAGGAAGTGCGAGAAGTCTATATATTTTTTCTTATTGAACTCAAGAATAGATTTGCATCTCAGAACAGCAGAATTGCTACAAGTTTGGAGAATCCGTTCAACATAAGTGATAATTTAGAGCAAGGCATTCCAGTGATGTCTCACATTCTGGGTTTTATCTCCTGTAAAGCTTGCAGTGTAGAAATTGACTGCTATTGTTGTTAACTTTCTACCAATAAGATCTCTTCTTTTTAACTTACACAGGTTGAATGATCCTAAAATGTCTGAATCAGAGCGTCAGTCCATGGAAAGTGAGCGTGCAGACCGCAGCCTGTTTGTTCAAGAGCTCCTTCTGTCCACTTTAGTGCGTGAAGAGAGCTCGTCCTCAGACGAGGATGAACGGGGGGAGATGGCAGATTTTGGTGCTATGGGCTGTGTAGATATTATGCCTTTAGATGTTGCTTTAGAAAACCTAAATTTAAAAGAGAGTAATAAAGGAAATGAGCCTCCACCACCTCCTCTTTGATGACATCCCAATTCGCAGACAATGTCCTCTGTGCTGTATTTGCCAATGAAAGTGGACAACAACTATCTTGGGTTTGTTTGGTGATTGTAATTTCAGGTCTGTCACTCTTGTTACATTGTGTACATTCAAAAGGAAGAGAGAAAATATATATGATAATCATTTCCACATAACTAATTTTTACTTCTAGCAGGTAAATGTAGGTAGCAGTGCAGGGGTGATCTCTGCTTCCTGTACCTTGACATGCAAAAGGCTCTCCTAATACTCCACATTCAAACTGAAGAGGAAAATTGAAATCTCTAATGAAGCTGCTGTGTGTATTTATGAATATTAATGAATAAAAACTGCTTGGATGGTTTACCTTAACTACTGCATGAGGTTTTTTGCAGCGTGCATGAGTTTTAGTGACCTTGTTATTTAAAAAATTAAATACAAGGAGTAAAACTTAAAAATAAAGCCCAAAGCTTTCCCAAACATTATTCACTGGTTACACGACAAATGAGTTACATGACAATGTAGCTTCTGAATAATGTCTGCCTGAATCACCTTTCTTTGTGTGCCTCCTGTGCACAAAGCCAGCTCTGCAGTGGAATCTGGGGGTCGTAGCCTGGTATGACTCCGCCCTGTGTGACTGTCCTGTTGCCCTGTTAGTCATCTACCCCGTGTGGAGCTCAGCCTGTCTCTAACTCATCTGTAGAAGACACACCAGTAAAGCTACTGTTGGAATCTGCTGCGGGGCGTTTGTGCGCCCTAAATCAAATCCTGTTCATATTTGTTCAAAGTTTTTACTTTTTTGTGGTTGTTTAAAACTTTTTCAATTGTTAAAAATGTTTTATTCAGGTGTAGATGGATTTCATTTATTCACTGTTCAACATAGTTAACCTGAATTATGTTGTCTTTGTTTTTAAAATCTCACATTCTCAATCATACTTGCATTTATTTATGTATCTGCTTCATAGTTTGCTGAGACAGATCAATATCAGGGAAGCTTCGAGGATTTGCCTTCCCAGATTTTGTCAATATATTACAACCAAATTTTTAATGCTAACTTCAGCACCTTTTATTTATTGGGTTATTTCCGGCATAAAAAGTAAAGCCTTTTAATTGAATCATGCCACCTATATGCCTATATTATTAATCCTATGTGTAAAAAAAAAAAATGTACAGCTATCTTGGGTTTGTTTGGGGATTTGGAGGGGCCGGGATGTTTTTTATTTTCTTTTTCAGTTTTTGTGCATAGACTTTCACAATAGTTCCAAGGCAGGGACAGCGGGTTTGGGGGTTGGGGGGCAGTTTTTGGAATGTAAATTTAGGACTTTTACAAAAGGTGCGCACAGCTTCTGATAAATTTATAACTAGACTTAACCTAATCATGTCTTGCTCCAGTTCTCTTTTCTCTGAGCCCTCTCCTCAGTCTCCTCTCTTTCTCCTGTCATCCTTTTCCTTTCCTGTCTGTGCTTTCTCTGTCTCTACAACACGACAAGCATACCAACTTGAACACTCTCCAGTGTTCTTCCGAGAACTGTGAAGTCTATGTTCATCCAGATGTAACCAAAACAGAGTCACCCACATGTCTAAAAAACTGTTGCTTCTCTGAAACTTCAGACTCCAACAATTTCCAAGTATAATAGCTTTGTTTTCTTTAGTTTCTGTGATAGAAAAAATGTTTTCAAGGAAAATTTACATCAGGCTTCTGGTTATACTAGAAGTCAGGTACCATAGGGATTTTCTTTTTTTCAACTGGTTGGTGAGAAGTTTCAAAAACCAGCTCTCAAGCTGTGGTCTTTTCAAACACATCTGCACATAAGTCACACATTTCAATAAAGCATTTTCAAGACTGTCCGACCACTTGAATTTCTTTGGTGTTGGTGAATTAGCCTGTTATTTGGAGATTTTGTATCTCTAATCCAGTATTTTCTTTTTATGCTACACTTGGAGACCCTGATTTTGTATGAATGCATTACTTTGGGTGTGAGAAGTTGAAACTGCCAATTATGTGCTTTCCCTTTTCTGCACAAATCTGGGGAAATGTCAGATCCTTTTTAAATATGTTTTGAGGGAACAACTGTCAATCCATTCAGGGCAGTTTAGATGATCACTTTAACACTTCCGAAGACATAAAGGTTCATAAGGTCCATCTCATGTAGAATACTGTATATTAATTATTTTTTACCAGATATTTTACAAATACCTCACCTCATCCTGTATGTAATCAATAGTAATGTATTTTAGGGTAGAAAGACAGTATCAATATAAAATATATATTTAAGCCCTTCAAATTCTTGTGTCCTTCTTCTTTAGTTTCTGATTTAACAATCATACTATTGGCAGTGTGTTGCACAGGAGACATTGCTCATTTTGGCTTCACATTCAGATTCCTAAGATTCTGAGTTTTAAGAGGTTTTGAGTTTTGAGCACGTGGGGTACAGGTTTGTAAGTGTTCTACAGTGCTTGTCTTCCTGTTTGAAAAGTATTAAATATTTCTGCTCTGTGTCCTCTGGAAGTTTAATGTCATGACTCAGAGAAACCCCCTCCCCAAGTTTATAGTGAAGAGGAGAAACTGCAAAGACTGAAATTGTGTCTTATGTAGTTAATAGAATATGTGATGTAAGTATCCCAAACTAATCCCTGCTAAGTAAAACAGTCATGGATATCACACTTCTGAATATCTAATTAGGGAATAGTTGAAGTTGGAATTTGAAATAGAATCTACTTCATAATTTCTGATTACTTTTCATTTCATTGAATTTTCTAGAACCTTTCAACTCAACAAAGAAATAACTTTTTATGGCTGCAGTCACGTAATTCCTGTGGTTACCTACAGTGAAATATTTGAAGATAGATTTACATTATTTTATTTATTTATTTGAGACTAGGTCTCGCTATTTTTGCCCGTGGAACCAAAGGCTCATGTTGCCTGGAGTACCACGGACTCAAGTGATCCCCTCCCTTAGCTTCCCAGGTAGCTGGAATTACAGGAGTGTGCCACCACGGCTAGCTATTTTTTGAGACTAGGTCTCACTATGTTGCCCTGGCCTGGTCTTGAACCCACAGACTCAAGGGATTCCTAGTCTCGGCCACACTTCATAGACTGTGATTAAAGGCACGCACCACCGCGCCTGGCCTACATTTTTAAACACCCACCGAATTGGAGCCTACGCTTATCACTCAATTCTTATCATTAGACAAAGGTAAAATAAAAAGTGCCCCCTCTGACTCTCAAACATAGTTTAAGGTTCCAAATTGACTATACTGTTTGAATAAAATTACACCAAAAAATAAAGCCTGCTATCCCATTTTTTCTAATTTTTCAATAAGATTAATTTTTTCTGGTTTGAGAGGCACAATTAAAGAGTAGCAGGTTAGGAATTCTCTTGGCCCTTCACGCCAAGTGCTCCACTCCCTTTGTATTACTCCATGACTCCTGAGATCTGCACCAACATCAATTCGTACCTCGAGTTAAGGGCAAATAAGGAGACAGGAAAGGTAGTGGGAGGAGGTTGGAGGAAAAGGGTCCTCTCGACTAGAACTGCCACTGGTAAGTGTTCAGTAAAAAGCGACTTTGATGTCAGCATCTAACATGACTAGCAGAGCCCAGGGAAGCAGGCATGCGTAAAATGCTCCAAGTGTAACAGATGAGTGAGTGCTTACAGCCCCTTGACAAAAAATTTTAGAAAAAGCCTACCACTGTGGTATATCTAAGGTACCTGTTTTATTGCCAAATCTGCACGTACAGATGTACAGTTTTGGAAGCACATAAAACTGACTCCATGTGCAGTGATAAAACGCTAGATGGGACGTTTTCCCAGAGTCATATACCAAAGTTGTTACTAACGCTGTTAAAAAGGTCATGCCTGTCTGAGCTTTTTAAAATTCCACTGAACCAGCCAAAACAGTTCTCACCCTCAGACATAGCAGCTTCTCAAGCTAATCCTGAACCTAAAATCCACATGGCATTTTAGTCAGCTACTGTCAGGTGAGTTGTGCTTTTGTTAGGTTCCTCAATTAAAAAGTAGGATGCTCCTCTCAAGCCCCCAGTTTCACTGCGCCAATTGAATTTACAGCAACTAGTAAAAGATCATTTAGCAGGAAACACCTACTTTTTCTGGGGGTAAAGATTGTGTGCAAGCCAGGCATGGTGGCTCGTGCCTGTAAGCTTCAGCCTGTGAAGCGGCCGGGGCCAGGGATCGCGGTTCGAGTCCAGCTCAGGGCAACACAGTGAGACCTAGTCCCAAAAAGTAGCTGGGCGTGGTGGTGTGCACCTGTAATCCCAGCTACCTGAGAAGCTGAGGCTGGGGATTGCTTGAGTCCCTGGTACCCCGGGCAACGTGAGCCAGTGATTCCATGGGCAAAAATAGACCTAGTCTCAAAAAAAAAAGAATGTTTCCTCTGTAAACAGAGGGTGTCAGCTGCGATGGCTGCCTTGTCTGGCACAGAAATCACCCTGTTCTCTCATTCATGTATATACCTTTGGGCTCCCTGTCGGTGGGGTTTTAGTCTAAGCATCAGCTATCACGTACAGCTTGGAATTATTGCAGACACCTCCCACAAAAGAATGCTTCAGAAAGTGTCCTACAAGAGCCTTAAACAATTAGGAGTGTTTTTCTTTTTTTTGAGACCAGATCTCACTATTTTTGCCCGTGGAAGCGCAAGCTTTCGTTGCCCGGGGTACCACAGACTCAAGCAACCCCCAGCCTCAACTTCCCGGTAGCTGGGATTACAGGCGCACACCACCATGCCCAGCTATTTTTTGGGAACTTTTTGGAACTATGTCTCGCTACGGGTCCCAGGCGGGACTCAAACCACAATCCCTAGCCCCGGCCGCTTCATAGGCTGAAGCTCACAGACATGAGCCGCCGTGCCCGGCCCTAGGAGTGTTTTCAAAGGTCATCAAACCTGTTGCATTTGGTAGATCTTGTGACCAGGCTGAAGAAATGAGTGAACTACTTTAAATCTCATACCAAATTTGAGAGTGTTTAGAATTCCTCTTCATGCATAAAATCCCAACCTGCATTTAATTGCAAAGCTGACACAAAAACAATTGCTATGTGCTATTCTACAAGCCAGATGGAGTCCTGGCGCTCCATGATCAGTACAGGCTAAACGATGAGAGGCAGGCTTGTATGACTTTAGTTTTGTTTTTGAGAGCCTGTCAGGAAAATTAACAAGAGTCTAGTTTCCACCAGTAGATATTCATGTTTTGATAAGCTGTACGCTAATTAAAGAAGTGTTGGGTTGCAGAAGAGCTTGTCAAAGCTACCTGGAGCCTGGCCCAACTGGATAGCAGCCACTGTTAACCTGAAATAAAGTGTACTTTGGAAAACACATCACACCAAGTGTACAGTGGTATTTTAAAACAAATTACAGATTTGTAACAGGCTCCCAGACTAATTTCCACTGAACACATAGATTATTAAAATATCATCCACGTGGCCACCAGCTTATGTTTTCTGATTTGAATATACTCATAGATATACACATAACTTCTACACATCCCATTCCATTTCCTTCATGTAGATAACAGAGCTTGACCTCCACAGCTTGTCGCATCATCACAAGTAATGCTCGACAGGGCGTTCGTCATCGTAGCGGTACCTCACTGGCAGAGAATTCCTGTAGTTTTAAACTATGCAGACTGCTGATTCTTGTCCCTCTCTGCTTTCTCTCCTATTCTGCTTTCTGTGTGTGTGTTTCTTTCACGCTTCCAACAAGATGACGCTTTTGCTCCATTTGCCCACAGATGTTTCAGGGCCCACACCATTGTGATGGCCGATGGCATCCAGGCACAAGCAGAGTGTGCCAGCCTGGGCGGCGTGGGCTCTGCCCTCAGGCCAGGAAAGGATTTAAGAATGATTAATCCACAAGGCAAAGGAGGAGTTAGGGACTCCCAGAACTTCAGCTGCTGGCATGTGAGCCCCACCCAGCTAAGGACCAGAGTGAGCACCAGGCGGCCTCCCTATCTTGTTTCCTTTTCAGGATCCCTGTTGGCTTTCTTTTCTTGGTCATGGCTTTCAGCTTTATGAGGACTAGCTGCCTCCGCTGAATAGGAGGGTTAAACATGATTATGAGAGTAACAGATTTGAGCATCTAGCCTGTGCAAGAGCCTTTCTCTTTAGTTAGAACTCTAGGGGCTGAGACTCCCAAGTGGGAAGGAGGGTGGAGTGCATTTTAAAAGAAATTTACCATATTTCAGTAAGTTTTTAAATTCTTAAAATTGAAATATGCAGGCCGGGCATGGTGGCTCGTGCCTGTAAGCTTCAGCCTATGAAGCAGCTGGGGCTAGGGATCGCGGTTCGAGTCCCGCCTGGGGCCTGTAGTGAGACCTAGTTCCAAAAAAATAGCTGGGCGTGGTGGTGCGCGCCTGTCATCCCAGCTACCTGGGAAGCTGAGGCTGGCGATTGCTTGAGTCTGTGGTACCCCGGGCAACGAGAGCCTGCGGTTCCGCGGGCAAAAATAGCGAGACCTAGTCTCAAAAAAAAAAAAAAATTGAAATATGCAGAACTCGCTGGACTACTCCACTGTTCGCTCCTTGGGAGGAAGAGGGTGGAAATAGTGTTCCCTGACCAAAGGTCAGAATTTGAAGTTCACAGCAAGGATGGAGGGATGCAAGCCTCTGTATCCGGGACAAGGGCTGGGGCTCAAAAGCAAGGTGAGCTAAAAGTGAACTTTAGAAAAAGCTTGGGGCACGGTGCTTTGGAATTAGAGCTTTGAGTTGGTAAATCCAGTTGCCCTCTGAATATAGGTGTTGCCATGGAGACACTCCTGACAAGTGACCTCCATCCCAGAACAGGGAGATGATAAAACGCAGCGGTTACAGGCAGGCGCCGTTCTGGATCTACCTTTTAAGAGCTGTGTGATCTCCGTCAGTTAACCTTAATTAAGCAATGTATTTCCTCAGTGCTAATGAAGCTAATGAGAATATTAAATAATGCACTAATGCAGCCGGTGGTGCAAACTCACCTATCAGTGTCAGAAGGTGGATTTGCCCCACGCAGGTCTTAACGCTGTGTTCTCATCCTCCATGCTCAGGCCCTCTGAGCTGGTCTGGCTCTCTGCTCAGCCTCACTGGCTGCCTGGGGTTCCAGACACATCTCACAGCTTTGAGACTTTGCAGCCCCCTTCTTCTGGAGAGTTCGCATCTGTTCTTTTGTTCCTGGCCGGCAAATTAAAATCAACACCGGGCAACTATTAGAATTTTACATGGTAACCACACCCCAGTAAGAAAGTTGGAACAGCAATCCTGCCCAGAATTCCCTAGCACCTTCCTTGCTTCATTCCTCCCCGACAGTACCAACACTATCCGCCCTGCACACCCCACACCCACCATACCCACGGTTGCCAGCTTTCTGTGGTTGCCAGCTTTCAGCGCTACGTTCCTATGTCCCAACAATGCTTGGCACATAGTAGGTACTCTATAAATATCAGGTGATAAAAATGAATATTGTGGGCCAGGAGCTACTAACAAGGGTTCTTATTGTTTTGGGTTTTTTCCCCAAAATTTTAATTAATTTTTGATTCCGTACACCGTTCGTATTTGCGTTTGTTGAACCCCTTGGTGCACCCCCCTTCCCTCTGGCTACCCCTCTGGTCACCCCAACTCCTCTGTTGTGTGTTGGCCCATGTTTAGTCCTTTGGTCTCTTCTTTTTCTGGACCTATGTCCTTTTCCTGGGGATCTGTGTTCCTGGGACATGGTTGTCCTTGCAGCTTAGATTTCCAGTCTTGTCTTTGCCTCGGGCCGCCAGTCCAAGCTCGGTTGCAGTCTATCAGTGCCTGCAGCTCCTTAGTCTCCTCTGTTCAGTTGATCTGTGGCATCTCCCAGCTTCATCACTTAAGAGAACCTGCCATTGTTCACAGCCATTGTTCTCCATGGGAACAGACATCCGCCGCTGGTTGGTCCAACTAGTCGCCATTAAGAGAGGTCCCTCCTCCT
>PVHY01006598.1:0-73343 GCA_004024945.1 Uropsilus gracilis | reverse complement strand
AGTATAGCCATTTTGATGATGTTGATTTTTCCGATCCATGTACAGGGAATGTCTTTCCATTTTTTTACATCATCTTCTATTTCTTTTAAGAATGTTTTATAGTTTTCTTTGTATAGGTCTTTTACGTCTTTTGTTAGGTTAATTCCCAAGTATTTGATTTTCTTTGGTGCAATGGTAAATGGGGTGTTTTTGCTAATTTCTTCTTCTTCTGACTGATTCTTTGCATATATGAATATTGTTGATTTTTGCGTGTTGATTTTGCATCCAGCTACCTTACCAAATTGGTTTATTATTTCAATCAGTTTTTCTGTTGATTTTTTCTGGGTTCTCTACATAGAGAATCATATCCATATCTTTCTCTTGTCTTATTGCCCACATCCTTTTTTCATATCTTGACCTAGGCATTGCTCCCATCTTTTCTTGTATCCTTTATATTAAACTGATAAACCAATAATTAAAATGTTTGAGTTTTGTAAGTTATCCTACAGTAAGTTCATTGAGCTTGAGAAGGGTTTATCATCAACATGATAGCATAGGTTGTCACCTGGACTTGTGACTAGAGTTTGAAGTTGGAGGTTGGGGAGGAAAGAGGGGTGGTCTTGTAGAGCTGAAACCTTAACCTGGGGAACCTAATGCTATCTCCAGGTACATAGGGTTGGAATCTGGTTGAATGGGAAACATCTAGCTAGTATCGCCAAACTGTTTGGCACAGGGATCCCTACACATGTTGGAAAATGGGTCTCAGAGGACCATATGACTATCCGCTCACATTCCACTCCTTCAGCTTGAATGTCACTTCTCCTGGCTTTATTTCCATAACTGTCTAACCCAAATAGCAGCTGTTCCCTGATGTGTCTTCCCTGCCTCCCTGATGGTACTGGTGGCTTGAAGTCATTTGGACTTCAAGTTGAGTTGAGCACCGAACTCAACTGGCTGAAGATATCAAGGCCAATTTGTGTATGTTTGTATAAGAAGGGACTTATTCTCAGGAATAAGATCTGCTCAAAAAGTAAGAATGTGCTCTGGCTTTCTTTTCAGATTTTTGGAATCTGGCTATGGGTGTGTGTGGGGGAAGTCAAGGGGAAAGAAAGTATGTTTATTCTTATAAGTCCCATACCTCCTTTCAAGGCTAGATTTATCATGGAGAGTCCAACTTCAAATGGTTTCCAAAGATTTCTTTTGTGACCTGCACAAGGGCTTTGTTGTTGAAGGGAGTGACTGAAAGCAAGACAAGAAGTGGTCAACTAGAGAAGAGGCCAGACAACCCAATCTCCTTCCACAGGCACTCAAAGTAATTAAAATAAAAACAATTACTCATATACATAGAGCAAATCAGCACATTTTTTCACAGAACAGGGGAAATGCACAACTCCTAAGAGGCAGTGATATAAATATTTCAGTTGATAATACGTCCAGGACCAAGAAGGTAAAATAAACTAGATTTAAACAATTCGACACAGAATTGCAAAAGGCATTGTGAAATTCTGCAAAATTGCAGATCCAATTTCCCTGGAATATACTTCAGCCTAGCAAAACCTTGACAATTATTCATGTTGGAGGACTAGGGAGAAATGCAGACAATGGGAAAACAAACACTCAATCATCAAGTTTCAGAATGCCACAGTGTCCAGAAAATGCCTATGTCACCTCTTTTTCCTTGTAGCCTGGAACTGGCCTCCTGAGTCCTCCACCTCTCAATGTATATCCTGCCTTTAACAATAAATGAGCAGTGGGAGAATATAGGTTAGAAAGACTCACTAGTGGAAATTAAGTTATTTGCCATCTTATGGGCATCTATGTTTTTGGATTTCACGTGTAATTTGCCTTCTGACTTTATTATGTTTTTTGATGTTTTATTATGTTTTTTGAAAAAAACATAATATGTTTTTTGAAAAAATCATAATAGATTGCTTACTATGTGAGCAATCTTCAGCAACTCAGAGTGGTATTTTAATTAATTAATTTACTAGTGAGACTCTGAGTTAGGAAGTTGTGTTCTTTCCTATGCATTGATCATTGAGGCTATTATTCTGAAATGGGAACTTGACTCAAGACATTAGTTGGCATATTTTTATCACCTTCCTTTACCTCAGAACAATCTCCACAATTCTAAGTCTCCTCACAATAGAAGGTCTACTTTTTGCTTAAATCTTCATCTAGTTTCCCAGAACTGTGTGCAGATTCTCGGTTGTGTACTTGTTATGCTGTGTGACCAACTTATCAACTATCTCCTGACTCTGGCAACTATCACTTTTGTCTACCTGACCATCTTCTATCAACCCTTTAGTCTGAACTAAAGAATTAGCTTTTGCTTGAAAAGCCTTTCATTCTTATTCTTATAGGAAGACCTTCAAACTCTACTGTGTATGCCTAACTTCAAGTTATTCAACTCTCCCTCAATCACTTACGATGCACTATAGTTCTTTCTTCTTACCAAGTGGTTTCTTTCCCAAGGTGATGTCTCCTAGGGAACTACGTATAGGAATTGCATTTATTATGGTCTTGGCATGGACCATGTTATTCTTTATTGTGGTTCAGCTTCCTGGTTAATGCAAAATCAGTGCTCAGAAAATAGTTGTTGACTTCAATGTGTGTAAGTCTGACTTCATTTTCCTTATTCTTGTAATTTTTCTTCAGTGTTCATGTACTCATTGAAGAAATGTTTTTGACTTTTTTTCTTGTCCAGTTTTTATGATAGGTACTGAGGACGCAATAGTGAATCAATAAAGAGAAGACCACTGTTCTTTTTCAGTATACTGCCTAATGGGGGAGAAATTATTCCAAGATTCCAGTGATGAACATGTAGCCTCAAATGAAGACCCAGTGGAAAAGTTGATGGTGTAGATCAATATAAGGAAAAACCACTGGTTCTCAACTAGGAAGGGTTCTTCCCTGTCTAGAGAAATTTTTGTCATCATAGTTGAGTGAATATTATCAACTTGGCAGATCCCAGAGATGCTACTAAATATACCAGCATGCTCAGGTCAAACTTCAAAGAAGTTTTCAGTCTAACAACTCAACAGTGCCTATGTAAAGATACCCCAATATGGTAAAATCTGCCGTCAAATGAGAGTGAGGGTGAAGGCAAAGACATACCATAAAATCTTTGTAGAGTATAGAAAATTGTTTGGTCTTTAAGAATAATAGAAAGCCCACTATAGGACCAAGGTTACCAGAGTGAGGAGGGAAGGGAGATGGGTGAAAACAAGGTGGGGAGAAAGCATAATGAACTATGGCAGTGGACTCTGAATATCATTATGGGTGTCTTGGTTGTGGGGGCAGTGTAGCAACAACACCAATGGGGGCTTTCCTATACTTCTAGTATATAAATAACAATGTAAACCAAAAATACTATAATATAATAAAAGAAAATAATAGGACATCACTGAAGGACTGATGGTTGAGAAAAAGCACCATTTGGCTTTCATTTAATTAAAATCACCCAGGCCACACTAGGAAAACATACTGGATTACTGTCTGATCTTGCATCAGAGAAGAACAGGAATGAAAGGGAGAGAACAGTTGACAGATATTTTTGATCATCCAGACTGGATAAAATGTTTTGGATTAGCCTTGTTTCCACTGTCACTCTTTCTATTCATTCCTGCACTGATGATCAGTATCTTCTACTGTTTATAATTCATTGTTTCTTATATTTATTTTAACTTTTTCTTTTTCACTCACATCTCACCCACAAGAATTTCTGCAAATCTGTTCTAACAGGCCACCATGTCTAAGCAGATATTATAGAATATATTATAGCTAGAAAAATATCTTTAATGTCATATAGTCTAAGTTCTACCCTGATGTTCAAATACTTTGAATGCTGACAAACACAAAGAGCTTCCTATTCTTGAAACAGCTCTATCTTATTGGAGGACTACAGTTAACACCATGTTCTTGCCAGGCAAGCAGAGAGCATGTCTTCATATGGCATTTAAAGGTGTCTCTAGAGACATCAACCTGCTATAACCCCATTATTTGACTTGTAACTCTCTTAGCATGTCATCCTCTGCCAGGATTGTCTTTACTCTGTTAAACCAAGTCTGCCTGATAATCCATGAGACATCCTCCATAATAAAAGGTGAGCACAGTCTACTCCTACTCTGAATATCATGTCTCTTCTTTACAAATATCTTCACCTTGAACATGCTTCACTTCACAAACCCATTGAAGTAGAATGTGAAGTCTTTGAAAAATATATATATGTGTATTTTCTTACTTCTGTTTGTATCTCAGTGCTACAGAAAGCACCTTTCCAGTAGAAGCATGAGTTTTAAAAAGGCTCCTTTCTCTCTACAGCCATACATGTACTTGTTGTTGCCCATTTTTTTGAGATAGGCCATTCTTATTGGAGTAACATGGTATCTTGTAGTTTTGATTTGCAATTCCTTGATTATGAGTGATGTTGAGCATTTTTTCATATGCCTGTTGGTCATTTCCTCTTTGGAGAAGTGTCTTTTTAGATCTTCACCCCATTTTTGACTAGACATTTTATCTTATTTTTGTCAAGTTATCTAAGTTCTTTGTGGATCTTTGTTATCAGGCCCTTATCACTTGTGTGTAGGGTAAAATATTTTGGATGAAGCCAGTAGAAATCATGCTAGCAGAAATAAACCAGAAAGAAAAGAAGAAATACTGGATGGTCTCACATTTACGAGGGGAAAAGGGAAAACAAACAGACTAGAAACATTTAAAACTAACTCTCAGCAAAATTGAAGCATAGAGCTAGAGAGGGGGAGAGGGAAAGGGGGGAACAAGAGGGGCACAAAAGATTAACAGGATAATTCTTGGTTGATAAGATGGAGGGAGAACCCTGGGGTAGATAATGATGTAAAATAAGACAAATAATAAAAAAAATTACAAAAAGGCTCCTCCTTCCTTTTCTCCTTTGACCTAAGAAGTCTCTCCTAACACTGCCACTTAATCATTCCTACATCTTTGTCATGTGCAGAATGACTTTTCACTGCCAGTGACTAAATAAATGTTGATAATTAGAAAGACACTCATCACTCTTCATTTCTCTTATTCACAGAAGGAATGTGTTTATTGAATTATTTCTCAATCAGATATGTTCAAAAAGTAATTTGTTGAGAGTTTCTAAAGACATGTGCTCAAATCCATAGAGAATTGGTAAATTTGAATCTTCATGAGTAGAACTTAGGTTAAATGCCTATCTGGAAAAATTCTTCAAGGTTATGCTGGTAGAAAGAGAGCAAAATCAGCATATTTTCAGTATATCTGTGGATGAGCTTGACCATAATGTCCAGAAAATTCTAGAGTTGACCAATGGATAAAACCTGTTTTTTCTCTTGGAATGAAAATGCTTGCACTGACCTGCTTGTCAAACTCCCTACTTTCCTCACATGCCAGCTATGCACTCGATATATTCACAGGGAGAATCTTTATGCTGCAAAGTTCTAACATGATCCCAGTCATCCAGAGGAAAAGAAGTAAGACTGCTTTAGCCAACAGTTCTGGCGATTGTCTCAAGTCTGAATTAGAGTAACCAGTTTAAAATTCTATCTCAAATTGACTGTCATTTGTGTTTGCTTGCCAGACGCCTAAATTTGGTGCTGTTTCCTGTAAGTTTCTCAGATTTAAAAAACGTATTTCTAGGGAATAGGAACATGTTAGAGAACATATTACATTAAAAATGCTATAGGTAAGGAAATGCATAAAGTGAAGCTGAAAATTACTGACCTTAAACAGATCAAATTATGGATTCCATGGTTATTTGCCAGGTTATTGTTGAAAGCCAGTTTACTTCTGTGAGCTTCAGCTTTCCATCTGTGAACCAGACAGACTAACAGTTATAATTTCTTAATGAATGGATGAAGTTCAAGGTATCCAGGAACTTAATAAAATTTTCATATGATTTTATGATTAATAATAAGTGTGTTTGTTTTACTTTAATTCGATCTATTGGAGAAGATTTACAGGTAAAGCTAATTAAAACTTAGATCTCATTGGAGACAGTGACCAAAAAATAAAGTTAAATAGAAATAAATGAGATTTAAGATTCCTTATTATATTGCACTCCCTATTCTATCATATTCTATGGCTTTATGGACCAGACTCTGTTAATTTCTAAAATTCTAGTATTTGTGGTTTTAGACATGTTGTAGCTATGCTCTGCATAATGTGAGAAGATTTAGAAACAATATGGACAAAAAAAGTATGGACAAAATCAATTTAGGATATTAAACCATAAAATTCTAACCAAAAGTCATCTTTGGTTTCTAAAATATTCTACATTTTTGTTCCTATCAACTTGTGTAAAAATGATTAAACTTTTGTCAGGTTTTAAAAGCACTTGTTATGAGTAAACCAGTGTCAGCTTAGTAACACACTGAGGAATAAATTAACATTGAAGCCTTTTTTGCTATAATCTCATGCTAAGTTTGGAACATTCTCAGTTATTAGTGGGAGTGTTATGATTAATAATGTTTAAAGTTTAATAATGATTACACCTTAATGATAGAGACATGAACTCTTACCTCTTTCTGGAATGCTATCTCCTTCTAGGATGAGATAATTTGGAATATAGAGCCAGACTTTCTCAAAACCACTTAGAACAGTAGCACTGAAGTAGTTGTCACAGAATACTGTTAAATCCAGTAGATCAGCCCCATAGTCTATATTTTTCACCATTCTAGCTACTAATGTCTCCAGAAAGGAAAAACGTAACATCTTTTAAGGACTCATTTTTTCAGAGACAAACTAGATGATTAATGAAAACACCACTACCTAGTCCTTTCTTCTAGTCATCCTTGTCTAGTTTTGTCTAATTTTTCTCTTCCTGGGTGTTATTTTCACAGACAATATCTAACCTCTCTAAACTTTAGTTGTTCTCACTTAAAAATGGGGGGCAGGGAGTAGCTGTAGCTATATCATATGGTTTCAGAAAGTTTTTTTTATTTCCAACACTCTGTATACTGCCTTACAGTAATAGCAATTGTTGAGTAAATGCTCTTTTCAAATCACTCCCCTTCCCATTCTCAATGACCAATCACCTTGACATGTCAATATTACACCCCTAAACATCAGAGGGTATCAACTATTTTAAAATTCCACATCTAAATTGTTGTTTCTTCCTGATTCTCTCAATTGCATTATTCTCTTAGAGAATTGCTTTTCCCACAGCTATTTATCCCAGTCCCCTCATGTTCTCTTAGTACTTCCAGCTGTTTTTCTTCATTTCCTATTTGGCTTTCACGTTCTCCATTGGACCTGAAGGAGTTCCCAAGTCACTGGTCATAGAATTTCTCAGGTCATCAGTCCCACTCTGTGAAGAGTTTCCCACCTAATCTTATTTTGAGAACCTAGAGTTACCTTACCTGGGATGAGCCCAAGAAGCTCCCATTAGATTCAGCAGGGGCTAGAAGGAAAACGCTTGGGTTTCTTAGCTCTGCCAGGTCTGACCCCATAGTTGGAAACACTTTGAGTCAATTTCTCCCTAGGTATCAATAGATATATGCTTAGAGTGAATCAATACTAAAACCACCACACCAGTTATATTTTTAAGTGACACTTACAATGGATGAGAAATCGTGACCAAAAGGTCTTCGATAGCTTTCCAAGAAGTTGGAGAAAAATTACTCTGCTGCGAAATAACAGAACACACTTATTCCCCCTTACTTAGTTGAATCCTACCCAATTTCTTTATTTTGACTCATGTTTATTTTTTGTCATTGTTCATGTACTTGAGCATTTAAAAATGTGGAGAGAGAAGCATATCTATTTCAACAGACAATAAATCAAACTTCTGTCAATACAAACACTGTCAGTGTAATGGAATACATGTAACAAGAGAGGTTTGTGTGCCTTGTGAAGATTATTTTTGAGAGAACAGTTGTTTCTTATAGCAGATTGGGGAAGGGAATCTTGTGTAGGTGGATTGATCTGTTTTGTGAAAATGCAGTTATTAAATAGTGAAGAAAACTGCTTGCAGGGGTCATGAAATAGGACACAGTATAGGGTTTAGAGTTGATCTTATAGGATTGGGCAACTACAGGAAAACAACAAAAAAATCATTTAGAATGAACTTTGCCAACCAGTGGGAGACAAAGAATGGCAGGAGAGATACATACAGTAATGGAAATAGTTCAGGGATGACAGCAACAGTTTGAGTCAGGGATGATGGGTGCCTGAACCAAGGAAATAGCAGTATAAATGAAGAGAAAGTAGTGCATTTCAAAAGCATCTAGGGGGTGAACCTAATAGGACCTGTTGATTCATACAGAAGACGTAAAGCCAAGGTGAGTGTGAGTCCCACACTAATGACTGAAATGTGATTCTTAGATATAAGCCTGGCTCAAAATGTGACATGAAGTCATTTCTATGCTGTGAGAAATTTACTAACAAACAAGGTAATCTCTCTTCTGAATTTGCCCTTCACTCCTAATTGTCCTGCTTTGGTCATAAGCAATGTTCCCAAAATAAAAATATTTTTAAATGTCTCTGTCTAGGTTATTTCCAGGTATAAATCATTTCCTTGCCACTCCTTTTTTTCTCAGAAAAGTTCCATTACATGGATCACACAGTGCATGATTTTGTCTCTACCTACCTTCCTAACTCTCACTTTTACACTCTTCCATCACTCCCAACCCCATTGCCTTGTTCACTATGAAACCACCACCATGAACTCTTCACTTCACCTCTATTTCTGTGCAAATTCAGTTTTCTTTGCCAGGAACTATTATGTATGAATATGCACTCCTGTGTGTGCACACACAAACAATTGCTACTAACCCCTACTTATGTTCAAATCACAGCTTCAATGCCATGTCCTTTCTGCTACCTTTCTGTTTCTCCCCCTTCTCACATGCAGAGTTTATTCCAAATCATTCCATTTAGACCCTTTGCAACTACTCAATAACAGCACTTGCCAAGCTAATTTCTGTTAACAAATATTCTTTAAGCTAAAGACCATGCCAGTGGCTGGAAATACATTGATAAATAGTGCAATCAAAGTTCCTTTCATTGTGGAACTTATTTCCTAGCAGTAAAGACAAATATAAGCAGTCACCAGTACTTTTTATTATGAGTGTAAAGTGCTTGGGTTTAACCACAGCAGGGGTCATTTGTACAGGATTATAACATAAGTATAACCATGGAAAAGGGATCAAGGATAAACATTCTTCTTATAGCATGCTTTACTTGAAGGGAAAGTAATATTGAACTCAGGAACTCCCCTCCAGAGGCCACAAGGGAGGCATACTCATCTGATGCAGGGGCAGGAGCTCTGGGGTCCCAAAGCTGGATCAGAGTTTCTGGGCTGGTTGGGATCTGACTCAAGGAAACAGAATGTTCTTCTCTAATACTGGACTGACTGAGGTTCAGACATTACTGTAAATTGTGTCCCTCTGTGTGAACTGGGATCTGAGCTGCATCTACACGTGCAAAATGGACTCTTCATGAATCTAGAGGCAGAGATCTGGAGAGAGATTGTGAAAGGAACTCACTTAAGGCTTTGGGGAAGAATTATGTGTGTATTACCTGTTGCTGCCTGTGGTTCTAGTACAGACGCATGAGGAGTTTCTGTGTGTGTGTGTTGTAAATGAGTGAACAGATGGAAACAGAATCATAGTAAGAAACTAATGAAATACAATATGAATGAAAGATAATAATCAAAATAACTAATGATCAAATGATTTAGAGAATCATGAGTCAATTAATGCCGATTCAATACAGTTTAAGTTGAATATGGGAACAAATGCTTTTGGGAAAGGAAGTCAATATGAGTGTGAATGACTAAATGAATATACCTAAGGCACTTTAAACTCAGTTTTTCCAGAAGTAAAAATAAATATATAAATCATGTGTTCTGTAGAGCTCAGAAAAATTTAGACTTTCACGCCTCAATTAAAATCATAAATTCAGAAGTGTCCTCCCAGCTCAAAAAGTGTTTGGTGAGTGTCTGAAGTCCCACTGTTTTCTTCCTCCCAAGACTGGATTTTGAGAGCATCTACATGACCTTGTCTAATTGCAAAAGTCTTTCCTCCTAGCTAATCCTGCTGACATGAGAACAATGGCAGAAGTGTTGGGCTGGCTATTACCAGGACAGACCTCATATATCTGAGATCTAAGACTCACAGAATTTACCTGGCAATATAAGAAGGTCTGGACCATTTTTCTTAATCCAAAAATCATGTTTTTCAATGTAAAGGATAGTGTCTTATAAAAATGAGTACACATTTTTTTTTCTTCCTCAAGCACTTTCAGAGATTGAGCTACCCACAAAGTACCTTGATATTGATCTGCATTGAGCAACAGAATTACCAGGGGGAGGCAGTTCTTTGGGAAGAGTGAGGGTCAGACAAGGGATCTGCCAACTATCTTCTTCATCCCTTCTTGAAATATGTGATAGAAGTCCCACTCCATTAAGCCTATGAAGTTTTTGGACATTTAACCTCGAGTTCTAGATTTGAGAAACATTAATGCAGGCAGACCTCTTTGGTTAACTTACTTTTTACTGGAAGATCTGCATTGCTGACCAATCTTAGTACCCAGTCCTTAGCTAAAAGAGTTGGTGAAGGCCCTACTGCACACAATCTTTCAATGTAAGGTTTGTAAGGCAATCGTCAACTTTCCTGGAACATTTTCCAAATGGTTCAGTACCTTTCTCAAGGTTTCCATGTTTAACTCAGTGTCCTTCTACTCACCTTCCTTGTTCTGACCTGAGAATTCTACTCTCTTTAGGTAATTTTTGTGGTGATAATCCATTTTGTTTTCAGGATTAAAACATATGTGCTCTCATTTAATCTCCTCTTTCTAGTATTCTAGTGGTTGTGCTAAAAATGACATACATAATTAACAAAACCTTAAGTTAATAGATATTTTTTATTCCCATGCTGAACAATACTAACACTCTAAGATGCTTTTACTCTTCTCTCACTCCCCCCTCATACATGTGCTATTGTTCAGTTTTTAGGTTGCATTTTGGATGGTTTTTCATTTTTAACCTCAAATTAACCACTATTATTGTTTTTCAGACTGTGTGTGTTTGGGTATGATTGATTGTTTGTTGTTTCTTTGCATCACAGATCTTATTACTGGGGTTACTTTTTTCCCCCAGAAGTACATGCTTTATAAATTTATTTTATGAGGATTTATTTACAATCTATTCATTGCTTATTTATATAAAAATGTCTATATTTCAGCCTCACTCCTATAAGAAAGTCTTGCTGGCAATCCTACCCAACTGATTTTTTTTAGCACTTTGAAAATGTTTTCCCATCTGGCTGATTTTGGCTTCTTCTGTCATGATATTTTAAGTGCCAACATCCATACATTTATTTTGATTTTTAAAAAAACGACTTCTTGTTTGAAGTTTACCACATCGGAAAAAGGTCAGGATTTGATTATTTAACTACCTCTCTGGTCTCTATTGTAAACTGGGCTTATTAACTTTTTATTTTGTTTGTTTTTTATAGAGTTGTAAGCGTTAAGTTAGGTGTGCCAGCATTGCTAAAATGCAGGCCTTTGGTAGTTCTTCAACAAACTGTATTTGCTATTAATAGAATGCATTATATAATTCATTGTCATTATATCATAGTGTCTCTACAAAGGCATGTTTATGCAAGGTGCTCAATAAACATGCGATGATTTCATATTTATGACATCCTGACTTAGTACAAAAATATAAGTGATTTCAACTCTGAAGTGGCTAGACATTCCAGATGCACTGACATATAGCAAGAAGACAGGAAGAATGATCCATGTAACATTGTAGCATATAAAACCTGGTCTGTTTGAGTAAGGACATCAGTTGGCTAAAGTTTTGGCATGGAAAATTACCCAGGAGTCCTCTCAAAAATATTACATGAATATATTAGGTTGTGTTACAAATATTAGATAAAATAAACAGGCTGGTATTTTTCTGAGGACTTTTTTTTTTTGTACTTCCATAAATCACAACATGGGTTTATTGTTTTTAAATTTAGCAAGTGTAACTCCCTTTGGCTTTGGAGGATAATGATGCAATGGAAGTGATTAATACTATAATTATAAGCTTAAATTTCTACAATTTCTTATCCCCTAAAGTGTTGCAAAGTCTTGGTTTGCTGTCATCTACAGATACTCTGACTACCATATACTTCAAAGAACTATAAAGGTAAAATCTGAACTTTAATGAGGGCCAGAAACAGAAAAGTTTATCTGACCCAAATGGAATTAGAGGCCAGAATTTTGAGCTTCCAGCTTAGAGCTCAAGTTTCAGAAAGGATAATTCTCTGAGCTTGTAAAACATAGACCCATGTATATTTAGGGGTTGGCAAGGGCCCATGGAAATAATGCCATTCCGGTCTTCATCTTACAAATGGGGAAATGAGACCTAGTGAAAAAAATGAACTTTCCAAAGCTTTACAATAAATTAGTGTAAGGCTGGGAGTGGAGTTTAGATAGTCTAACTGTTTTCTGTTTAGGGTTCTTGATCATTTTAATTTCCAAAAGGAGTACCACTGTCCCTGACTCATGCTCTTTGAAGTTTGATGAAGGAGATTAGAAAAGTCATTTATTTGACTCACAGTAATTGATGTCTTTAATACACAGCAGAAAAAAAATAGTGAGAATCAGAAGCTCTGCCCCAGAAAGACTGGGATAATAAGAAATAAAATAATCTGTTTACAATAGGCTACTCAGTATTGTTAACATGTTGTAAACATATAGACATGCTGCATATGTTTATATGTCTACAACACACATGCATATCTAGATCCATTTAAAGTTATCTAAATATCTATTTAATAGATATCCATGTATGTTTGTAACTACCTTGAAAAGATGAAGCATATACAGACTACTCAATGCATGTTTTCAGAATATTACAATAATTCAATTGAGAATTTTATATTAAGATAATTGTTGATTGATACACACTTATAAGACATAATATAGAGAGACCCCACCAACTTATTGCCTAGTCTCCCTCTCTCCCTATATGTTGCATAGCACAGTCAGGAAACTGACAAAAGATACAATCTAGGTGTATCTCTCGGATTTCTAAAGTTTTATATATAGTTATTTGTGTGTGCTTAGTTCTTACATAATTTTGCCTCATGTCTATCTGTGCATCCATTGTAGTAAACAATGGTTTTATAGCAAGCATGCCTTCTATTGCTTTTTAACAGACTACACCATCTCTCTCCAATCTTCCCTCAACTACCATCTCCATCCCAAGTTCTATTGCTTTTTAACAGCCTACACCATCTCTCTCCATTCTTCCCTCAACTACCATTTCCATCCCAAGGAAATTTGTAATCAATTTTTAATCTCTTTAATTTTGTCATTCAAGAATGTTATATAAATTAAGTAATGCAGTATATTGTCTTTCTGGGACAATTTTTTTACCTTGATCCAAGTTTTAATAATAGCAATTTTTAATTGCTGAGTAGTATTCCATTGTAAAGATATACCACAGTTTGTTTCCCCAGTAAAAAACATCTAAATTATTTCTAAGAAAATTTGGGGGTATTAAAAATAATATGAAATTAATATCTGTACACATTTTTATGCAAACATATGCTCCCATTCTCAGGGATAAATACCAGAGTTTCAGTTGCTGAGTCATACAGTACTTGCATGTTTAGTTTAATAAGAATCTGCCAAACTATTTTCTAAAGTGGCTGTGTCCTTTCAGATTTTTATCAGCAGTGCACAAGTGGTCAGTTTCTCCATAGAAACATCAGCATTTAATATTTATGATACTATTGATAATGTTGTAAATGAGACATAGGAAAGTCAAGTAACTTTCATTATTCATTCAACAAATATTTATTGAACATCTAGTGAAGATCAAATACCACTGTATGAATCAAGGATATAACTGTAAATAAAACAAAAAATCTCTGCCTTCTTGGAACAAATATTCTTAATGAGTAAGGCAGGAGATTTATACAAGATAAACAATTCGTAAATAATTCAACACTATATTGCACAGTACTGAACACCAGTGATGATAATTGAATAAGGTAAACAGAGGTTGATGTCCCTAGATGGTATCTAAATTTTATGGAGGGTTGTATGTGAGGTGGTATTTTAGTAAAATCACTAGGAACTAAGGAAAACAATTTTAAGGGGATATGAAACCAGCACACTCAAGCCAGGGGAATAAGTAAACACCCTTAATACAAGAGTGAACTTGGGTGAGTGTGAGAGACCTCATCTGGGAGAACTGCTGGACTTTCTATGTCCTTTATGTTCCAGTTTCTGAGAGCACAATTCCTTCATATTGTAGAAAACCTTCAACCAGAGTTTGCCTGATAGTTCTTTTTGGCATAAGACTTGGCATGGCTTCAGGACGGAAATACCATAGAAACTACACTGTTCTCTCCTTAGTGACTGACAATCATTTAATTTTGTCATTCAAGAATGTTATATAAATTAAGTAATGCAGTATATTGTCTTTCTGGGACAATTTTTTTTAACTTGATCCAAGTTTTAATAATAGCAATTTTTAATTGCTGAGTAGTATTCCATTGTACAGATATACCACAGTTTGTTTCCCCAGTAAAAAACATCTAAATTGTTTCTAAGAAAATGTGGGGTTATTGACTGGTCCTACCAACCAGCCTCTATCACCTGGCAATGGAGCTAACTGCTAGGTCACCTGTCAGCACCCATCATCTGGATTTAGGTGTAGAGGTTGCAGAAGAACAGCTTCACACCTCAACAAATGCATTATGAACATCTACAAAGTCATCATTCCTCCATCAATGGATAATTATGTCTCCTTCCCTTTGATGAAGGTAAAAGTATTAACTGATGTGTCATCAGACAAATATGACATCAATGATGCTCATGAGTTAAGGTTAAGCAGACAAGATTGCATCTTCCACCTTGTCACCAGAATATTTTCACAAGAGCCCTGAACTAGCACATAAGTTTAGTGACAGTGGGGAATCCAGGACAATTCCAGGACCCTGTAGTCAGTGATCCCCAACCATCAAGTGTTTCCAAATATAGCCTCACCATCAAGGAGCAAAGTCACTATGCTCTCTTATGCTTGTCTGGATTCCAATTGATGAGTGTAGAAACAGAAAAATAATTATTTTATGCAACTCAATTCTGAGATAGCTAATCATACAGCAAAATAACAAAAGTAAAAAACAAGAACAACTTCCAATTCCTATAATTCAGGATTCCTTGAAGACCTCTCCCCTTTAATATCTGTAAATCATTTTCTACCATTAAGAAAACCAGTTCTCTTACTTCCAAGAATATTTACTAATTTGCTCAATTACCTGACTTATTTGCCTAATATAAATGATCTCCCAACCACATTTCCCCTCTGTCCTCCTTCTCCCTCCATGGACCTTAAACACATCTCTGCCTGGCATTCTTCCCATTGCCCACATACACCTCTGCACCTCCAGGTAGCCGAGCATACTGATGCCTCTGCATCCCCACCCACCCCACTCTATCTCATGGGCGTGGAACACACAGATACCTCTGTGGAGGAAGTAGAAAGGAGGAGGGAGAGGAATAGAGAAGATGTATGGTAAGAGGGAAGAGAAAGGGGAAATATATTTTTACTTTATCCGAAGGTTCAGATTTGGACAACAGCTGGCAAACTATATCTATATAGACACTGAGACAATGTCTGGTGCAGTATGTAAATGATACTTAACTGTAAAGCTATCCAAGTGAGTTTTACTATCTTTCCCCCAGTCTAGGTTCTCTACCCTCCACCTTCAGAGGGTACTTGCTTAGCCAGGGTCTTCTTTTCCTTTTCCTTATATCTTGTCATTAGACCTGCCTTTTATTGTCTTAGGGGGTTTTCGGTTTACTTGGCTGTTTTCAAACTGAAGCTATAAAAGGTTGTTCAGGAGAGAATCATACACACTTTGTGGAAACTCCCAGAAGTACCTGGAGAACACACTATGAAGGACTGGATTGCACAATAGTGAGTAGAAGCAGAGCCAGAGGAATTCTTTTTATTACGCACAAAATGACCCTGTTTTTACAACCTTAAGAGCAGCTCATGTCAGCCCATGTAATACATACGCACTTTGATAAAGAGAGCTTTGTTTATCAAATGTGTAGTCTTTCTCTTTAATGTAACAGAACTCGATTTCAATCCTGGTTTGCATTGTAGTCTTACTCAAACTATTTCCTTCTCTTAGTCTCAGGCTGCTGTTTGACAAAAGAAAGATCCTCATTATTATCTTACAGACATGGCTCCTAAAACATGACAGAAATGTTCTTAGGCTTTCTAGTGAGTTTCCTTGTAAAGAAAGATTCTTCTTTCAAACTTTTTTTTGACTTCTTGGTATTTTATGTTCGCTTATATTTCCTAAGATACACATAGATACAGAACATACACATAGATCGAATGTCTAGTGTAGAGATACAGGTTCTCATCCTGACTCTAGAATAAAGCTAAGATCTCAGTGCTTGTCTCTGAATAAGCACCTTTCCAGTGAAGGCCCACAGTTTTCCACAGTTATATTGAAAAACTGAACAATCTTAGTTCAGATGTAGACTCTTAAATTTGAATTTCCAGTAGAAACTTTGACATTTTCAAATGTACAATTTCACTAGTGTCATCTAGACTAAATGGATCAGACTATGCAGAGTTGATGCCTGCTCATTTTTCTTGTTCATAGCTCTGCTGTGATTTATGATGTAGTCAGCAAATCAACACTAACCAGATGACACATAGTATGGTATTATAGAGACAACATGCTATGGTGACTAAGGATTCTGTTTCTGGGGACAGACAGACATACATTTAAATATCAACTATTCCACTTACTTACCTGGGTGACCTTGAACAAGTCACAGGACATCTTTTAGCCTTGTCTGTAAAGTAGAGATAATAATACTGAGTTAATTACTTCAAAACCCCAAATTGGTCCATGAAGGGACAAATGCCTGCCCCAGGTTTATACAAATTTAGGAAAGTTTTGATTTCCCTCCAAAATTGACTTTCTACCCACCATCCATTCCCCTCCCTGCATGATTTAGGCATCATAATTTAGGCATTATGATTTAGGCATCATCATTGTCTCTTTCAATTTACAAAACAGCAACAGCGAGATCATTCACTCCCGCATGCAAGTGCCTGGAAGACTTTTCCGGAGTATTTTTGTTATTTTCTGAGTGACTGTACACAAATCACTGTTATCACAATCCTTCTTGCTTCACTATTTCTCTTTTTTCATTTTCTTTACTCACTGCCAAATCCCAAGCACCCTAAAAGTGGGATATGTCCATCTTTCTCAGGTTTTAGTATCAAACATGTACAGCTAAATTTTTAGAAGAACAAAGCTATCTGTCAGGCTTCATGCTCCTCTGAATGCAGTTGTGGTTTGGGGATAACAAGCAAACACTCCTGGTTTGTTGTCTTTGCTTTTTCTTTTTCACAGTTTGGCATCCGTGGCTTTCTGGTCATGTGTGTCAGAGCTGCCTAGATGCAGTCCAGTCACTCTCTCCTTTTGAGGATGTTACCCCTTTCCATCAACATGGGCAACTCACAATTCTTATGGAAAAACCAGCTGGTATCAGCCACTTTCCTCAAATCCAATTTAGTGTGTAAATACAAGCATAGCTGAAGAATGATATCTAAGTACTAAGAGTTCAAATGTCCAAAACATGACTCTAAAGCAACACTGGATGGCAACACTGAGTGCCAAGCAGGTAGTTCCTATGACAGTTCATGTCCATGTAAAAGTTTCTTAATCCTATGCTTTTTTTTTTTTAATAAAAGGAAACTGAGGTTCAGGGAGATTGGCTGAGTTAGGATCTGGTGAATTCAGGGCATGTTGAAAATAAAATCCTGACTTGTTTCCCTGCATCACATTCTTGCAATGCAGTAAAAATCTACCACTCCCAAATTGAC
This sequence comes from Uropsilus gracilis, assembly GCA_004024945.1. Taxonomy (NCBI): domain Eukaryota; kingdom Metazoa; phylum Chordata; class Mammalia; order Eulipotyphla; family Talpidae; genus Uropsilus; species Uropsilus gracilis. The sequence continues at coordinate 55,498 of PVHY01006598.1, read as the reverse complement.
AAAATTGTTGATTTCATGGGAGACTGTGAAGGAGTTTGCTTTTGAACAGAAATGTATATGCTAACTTCTCTATTCCAGGTCATCCTCCTTCATTGTACCTTATCTCTTTGCAGTGAAGAAGAAATAATTTAAATCTGTGTCTCTTGGTTTATTGTGTCTTCCTTGGTAAACTCCCTATCTGACTTTTCTTTCCTACCTTCCATCAACTTCCTTTCTCTTAAAATGGCATCTGAAGTCAGAGAGGGGAGTTATTCAATTACACTGGGTCTCTCCCAGGATGCCAATGCTATAAATGTTATTAAACTGCTTTTTGATATTTTCTTATTAATATTCCTGATGCTATTTTGATTATTTGTTAGTTTAGAATAAATGAGAGAATGATGGATGATTTTCTTTGTAGCCCCAATATTCTCTTATAAATAATTAACAGACAATTCTGTCATTATGTGACACTGCAAAAAGGTATCATAAATGCACACAGAAAACTACTAATGAGGTAGCTATAATGATAATAGTGTTTTGTCATTTGATAGTTAACCTTAACTGAACTTTACCTGTAACTTCATGTAGCATGCCTTCATAAAAATTACAGGCTATTTAAAAAGAAAACAAAAAGATGATTAGATGTTTTCCTATGCTTACCACTAACTACATAGTAGATCTAATTAACCTTGTGTAAGATTATCAGAAAAATGATAACTTGGGCATAAGGTATTGATTCACATATTTGAGACTTTATGCTAAAATAGCTAACCAAAAAAGATCTGTGGCAATTCTCAGCTCAACAATTCTTAATAGAAATTCATGAAGACACGTATGGTGCTTAAATTTCTCATTTGTAAATTCAATTTGGAAAAAGAAGAGGTAGAGACTAATAAAGTGGATACAATGCATAAAAATATATATCAGATATACATCAGTATATATCAGAGAGACATCAGTAATTGATGTTTGTATATTATCACTATCTACTGACATTTATATATTATGTTATAGTCTATAAAATGCACATTTACTGGCTCATCCCCTCCTTATATCATGAGGAAAATCCTGCTAGCATCATTTAACAGATGAGAGAACCTGGGCTCACAACAAAGAGCTGATGAAAATGACACGGTGAGAAAGGACAGAGTCAGGAATTAAGCCAGAGTCTTCTGTCAATCAATTTTATATTCTTGTCACTCATGATATTTTAGAAGGAAACATAAATGAGCAGGCATCAGTTTAGGCCATAAAATACAATTTTTAGTAAGCCAAACCTCATGCTAGCTAACAGCCAAATAAATCACTAGGAACTGTAGCTCAATCATTCACTCAGTTTTATTTAGTTCTCTCAATTTAGCTAGGAATGAATAAGACACAAAATCACAAGTTGCATAAAGCCCACAAGCAAGGAGTGAAGGTAGCAATTAAGTAAGTATAGGATCTGTCCAGTTTTAAGTTCATTAGAAAGGGTAGAAACTAATGTTGAAATTTACATTAATATACGTTTTGCACTGATTCTACCGGCAAATTCCAGAATGAGAGGCTCCTGTAAGCTCAGAATGCCCAGAATCTGTCACCCTTAGACATCAGGAAAATGTCAGAGCTGATCTCTCTTCTGCCATCCTGTGGCTTCCATGGTCTTCTGTCTGACACTGCTACCTTTTGTTCAAATACACTATATGTCACAAAAATCCAGGCGAGATAATTGTAAAGATCTAGTGGCAAACCATTCACATGAAACAGGCAATGCCCCATGCAGCAAGGAGAAGTTGTACCCAATAGAAGGTTTTTATAGCCAGAGAGGGTGGGACAAGGTTATTAGCAAAAGAAATGAATGATTATTTCAGGCAAAGCCACCTTCCCTTAGGGGAAGGAGGTGGGGTCTCCTCCTGATGATTACCTCACTAGTGCTGACCAGGAAACCCCATATTGATTAGTTTAAATTTCCTCTTTGGAGAGAGGCTGAAACTGCAATTAGGTTAGGTATTAAGACTTGGTGGGCTTGGCATGAAAGAGTTCATTTCAGGCTTGTGTCCTTTTCCTCATGAAGGTTTACCAGAGACTTATGTAATACAGGTACTTGACATTTTACTGTTCTATTTATTTTTCAATCAAAGTAGAAGAAGCTTATTGGAGACTTTGCAACCAACAGTCTCTAGAAGCTTAGGGAAATTCATTTCCGCATACTTCAACATTTAACACAGACGAGGTTTTCTGTTTCCAGGGTTTTCTTTTAGCATTTTTGCTTTTAATATATAGTACCCTTTAGGTATCTGGTGTTTACAAATAGTATTTGTTAAGTGTCCTGTTGCAAAAGAAATCATCCCAAACTCCTCTGGGTTCTCCAAAGTTGGCAAATAATCAAACGTTAGACAGGTTGATAAGAAAAAGTCACAGAGAAGTTTAATAATAAAAATGCATACCTGCTGTATACATGGGAGAGAACCAGAATGACGTAATTATCCAAGTGGCCTCAGACCCAGAATTATATAATTACCCAAGTGGCCTCTGAACACCACATTAAATCTCTAGGTTAGGGTTGGGGGATAAAGGGAAAGTCAGCATATTTACGGAGGAAAACAAAAAAATGAGCCCTTCTCCACAGAGAAGAGATTGAACTCTGGAATAAAGTTTAGATATAAATATCAAAAGCAAATATCCCCCCACCTTCAAGCCTTTAGAACCCCTCCATCCTGAAATAAACTTCTTGTGACAGATAGGCTTTAAGGTGGAAAATTTTTGCTCCCCTACAAGGTTTATGGATGTATATGACATTATCATTGGCATCTCTGAACTCATCACCCATTCACGGACAAGACTATGACCCTAAATTCACATCTACCTATGTGTTTCTCCCCTACCCATCTCTCCCCGTTCCCCCCTCCATGTTTCATTGCATATATGGGAATGTTTTCAAAAGTCTAACAGTATCGCAATATTTTAAGCAAAAAGAGCGACATTCACCTCTTCTCAACACTGAGTCCTGTGTCACTGACACAATTTCTATACTTTCAAAATAATTTCTCTGGAAATCTGCTTGCATTTTTCTAAATCATTCAATATACAATTTTTCATCTTAATTCTAGATATGATTGACTTTTAACTCTGCATGATGAAGAGTTGACTGCTGTCTCACAACATGCACCAGGGCTCATCTCTTGTACAAACACGGAAGCACACATTTTCTTCCCTTAACTTTCCAGATAGTTCCATCACATTTCACATTAAATCAACACTTAGTGTTTACATTATCAGACTATGCAAATATTTTCAGTGCTAAGCCATGAAATAGAGCATAATTATTTCCTTTCTTTGTATAAATTTTTTTCCCTTGGGTTTAAAATTGACTCAGTAATCTATTTGTTCAGGGATTTTTATAACCTCCAAATATAATACCAGAACAATGAAACTTGTAGTGTTTTGGTTAAAATACAAAATAAGACCTATGTCAGTATGTCTGTCAGTAATGTACATATATATCTATGTCTCTACCTACCTAGCTATACTATATTATTTACCTTAAAGAATTCTCTCCTAGAGCCATCATGGGCTTCAGTTCTGAGAACTAACTGCTCACCTCACTGAGCTGTGGGTTTTCCAAGCAGCTCTTCCTGTGGACCTTCCCTTTACCATTGTTCTTGGATTCCTTTTATCTTCTTTACCATAGAAAAGTCACTATTTGCTGAATATCATTTATGATATTGTAAGAAACACATCTGATCTTGGTCCTCATTTCTGAGACCGAATCCGTAAAACCCTAGGGAATTCCTAAGTGATCAGAGTGTTTTGTTTTGTTCTTAGGGTGGTTGTTATCAGAAGAACCAATCAGAGGGCAGGAACATCAGTCCTGTGCCTTCAATACAATTCGAGGGAGAAGGACTGTCTGGAGGGTGATTCTAACTTCAATGACCTTAAACCTACTCGATCATGACTACAAAATGAAACCTCCTAAAAACACCAAACGGACTGGTTTTAGAATTTCTAGGTTGATGAATGTAGGTGATACTGGGGGTTTATTGTGTTTAAATAATACTTTGAGAAGGCAAACTTTACTCCATGTTCTGCTGTATACATCTCTTAGCTGGTTGTTTCTGAGCTATATTCTTTCATAACAAATTAGTGATCTAGTAAGCAGAACTGAGTTCCGAGACACTAGCAAATTAATCAAGCTCAAGGAGGGGATCCTATAAACCTTGGATTCATAGTCAGTTTATGAGAAGTACAGGTGACAACCTAGACTTGACATTGGTGTCTCAAGTAGGACTGCAGCCCTAGCCTACAGTATCTGATACTTTCTGTGGACAGGGAGTTAACAGAATTGTGTCAAACTTCAGGATACCAAGTTGGTGTCTGAGAGTTGCTTATTGTTTATGGTAGGAAAACTACCAGCAGACCACCTTTTCAAGAACTGCAGTTGGGATCTGGGCATGTCTACCATACTTTCCTTGTTTATATTCTGGTTCCTTATTTTATTGGGATACATAAGCTTCCTGTGCAAGTTTAATTATGTGAATCATTTAATATCTCAACCTGTCCTTATTCTACTTTTACATGTAAATAATAATTGAGAAACAAAATGTTAGAAATTCTTTATAATGTTAAAAAATTTGGTCCACTTTCTTATAGAGGTTGTGTTGGTAACTATAATGATGCTTATTCCCAATATCCTATATATGAACTACTTTCTTTTGCTCTCTGAAAGTTCTTATGATCTTGACATTCTCTGTGTTCAGAATTTTCACTACATGCTTGTTTCTTATTTGTGTACTTATTTCACACATAGCACATACATACATACATGCACACACAAATACACTTATTTCTTGCCCAACATTTGATCTCTAGTTCTTCATTCTGGAACCTCTATCAGCTATTTCTTGGACTTTGTAGTTGACCTCCTATTGTATACCTCCAATTGTGTTCAATCTTTTCCCATTTTTCGATTTATTAGTCTGCCCTTCTTTACATCCTGGAGTATTTTCCCAGTATTACTTTTCAAAAACTCTTGAGGGACAACCATGATTTTAATTTCTAATAACTCAGAAAGTGTTTGAACAATGATTTATAACACTGTCTATAACTCAGAGGATCACACTCATTCACCATCAAGGCACTTATGGTTTCCATTGGGTCCCCTCCACAATCTACTCCCCAACTTCTCCTTCCCTCTCTGGTAGTCTCAATTTTTACAGTCAGACTTCTAGGGTTTGTTATTGGTTTGGTCCTATTAAACTTTTGTTCTATTTCTCCATATTGTACATAAAAACACAACCATTCAATCTTTGTATTTCTTCTTTTGATGTATTTTGTTTAGCATTATTTCATCCAGACACAACCATATGTTTTCAGGAGTGGCAAGGTTTCATCTTTTTATTCTATAGCTGATTAGTATTTCATTGTGTACATATAACATACATTCTTTATCCATTCATCAGCCTTTGGGCCCCTACATTCTTTACATGACACCAGAATAACACGTATTACATTGAATTAGTGGTTTGTTTGTTTTTTCATTTTTGTGACAGATGTTTAGGGGTGGAATTTCGAGTAACTTTTTGTTTTCAGAGAATTTTTTAGACATTATTTGTATGTTGCAATGTAATAGTCATACATATGATATACATATCTATCTATGATAATCTCCTTTACTATAAACCTCTGATTACAATTTTAGATTTTTTTCCTTTAATATTAAAATCTAACCTCAAACACCTGGAACTAATTAACTTTTTATTTGAGAATGAAGAATAAGAAACTAATGTATTGAAGGAGTTTATTGATCACTGGGTTACCCTCTCTGTTTGAAGATCTGATAGTGACCTAATTATTTTACTGGAATCCTTAAGAAGTCATTATCTTTGGGTCAATCAGGGTCCCCAGAGGAAAAAAACCACACAATCATGACACCTATTGTCTGCTTTTCAGTTGGATATAGAGACCATGGAGGTTGAAGTCATCATTCAGAATATTCATTTAACTTACCTTCAAAGTAACACATCACCTCTACTTTTTGCTTGACTGGGCTTTCTATGTTAAAGAATTCCTCATTCCTCAAATAATAAAATCCTTGCCTCCTGGTAGGTATTAAGGGAGCAGTTGCCTATCTGCACAGTCATAAAAGAGTGGTGGATTTTAATTCCTCACACAGATTCTTCATCTGTCTGTGATTTTTCACCCTATACTTTCTAAACTACCTAGTACTTCCAATTATTAAAATATAAATACATGTATTTATGGACATTTAAAGAAATAATAAAAATAAAAATAATTAAAAAAATTCCAACTCAAAATTTTTTGTACAACAAAACAGAAAATTTTCCATTTGCCACATCAAAGAAAGTCTTGCTTCCATCTCAGAATAATCTGTTTGTTCCAAAGGCATGGATTTTATATCTAATTCCACCATAATACATACATATATATATACATATATATATATATGAATCTGAACAAATTCAGCTTATGTGAGCCTAAATGACTCTACTTATTAAACATAATTGTCATTTTTCTTCAAATTTTCCATGAGCAGTCAGAAGAGTATCAAACAGATATTATTTAGGGAGGAGACAGAAGTACTGAAAAATAAAAATAGCTTAGTAGCAAATATGCATAAATAGAGTTTTATATACGAATATGACCTAAGTTGTATGAAAACAATAAAAAATTTTAATAAAAAAAGAAAAAAAATTTCCTGAGAGTCTATGGTACAAATCAGTTTGTGTTTTTATTAGGATCCCATATGAATGGCACTTTGGTTTCAGAGTTTCTCAGCCTATTAGGTAGTTTAGAACTTATTCATCTGCTTTCCATCTTTCAAAAATTTGTTGATGATTCTTTTCCAGGTCATCTTGTCCCTGTTTCTCTTCATTCTCATGAATTTATATATTTTAATTTCATCATCATTTTCATGGGGATGCAGAAGGAAACAGAAAAAATATGCTAGATTAGCATTTGAACGTAAATTCTTCTGACCTGCAGTCATATAACATGAATTCATATAATGTAAATTATACATAGATTATTTGAATAATCTAACTATAAACTAAGTTAATATACATGTATTATCTCCAGATTTGCAGAATACAGTAGATATCCTGAAAGTCACTTATTGGCTGCTCTAGTTTATGGTTGCTACTTTATACAGAGAATTTTTTTATGCACTTTTTAAAAAACACATAACTCAAGCATAGTGAAAAAGGAATATAGTGAGAAATGCTTCCAAATATTATGCTAGTGGAAGTTCAGGGTATATGAGAATGCACTGAATAGTAGAAACTGGCGGTGGTAAGGCCTTCCTGAGAAAAAGCAACTTTTAATGGAAACATGTAAGGGTGAATAAGAATTGTTCAAATAACAGGTGAGTGCAGGGTGAGTGTGAGTGTTTGTGTGCATTTCCTGGGGAAGTGGTACAGAGAGGATTTGGGAATAGTAGCATTTTAGTAAAGGGCTTACGTACTTTGAATAACTTTGAGATTATAACTATGGATGTAGAACAAAGAAAAAACACTGGGGGATCTTTGAAAAGTAGATCAAAACAATCAGATTTAATTTTAGAAATTTACTTTTAGCTCTCAGATACAGAATGGACTGTAAGGGGCAAGGATGAAGGTTGGAAGTTGAAGGAGGTTGTTGTCGATACCTGAGGAAGAAAAAATTGGACTATTATGTGCTTAGGGGTATAGAAAAGAAATGGATGAATTTTAGAAATACTAGTTAGAGAGTTAAAAGGGACATGCTGATGGGATTAATTTAAGGCAGAAAGAATAGTTGAAGATTACCAATCATTCATTCATTTAATTTAGAAATCTGAAAATTTACCTTTGAAAATGAGGATGTGTGGCTAGAGTACATTCTGACAGGAAATTATTGATCAAATTTCAAGATAACTTCAGGTCATTTACATTGAATTTCATGTAGAAAATGAATGTGTTCTGAAGCTATGAGTTCTCTAGCCTGCAAGTAGATCTAAAGTATAAAGGCTGTAATTGAATCCATGAGAGTTGATGAGATCACTCAAGAAGAACATGATTATTAAGAAGAATAAGATTACAATGATGTGAAATTTATATATACATAAATTATTTTTTTAAAAAAGAAGAATAAGAGCCTAGAATTCATCACCATAGGAAACCAGCATTTAGGGGTGACAAGAAGCCTCTGTAGGAGTTTGAGACAAAGTCACTAAGGAGGTGGATGGAAAGCAAGTCAAGTGGCTTGTAAATGAACCAAAGGGAATCAACACCCTGTTTCAAAAAGAAAGCAATAATTCATGAGAAAGAACTTGCAGGTGCCCAACAATTCAGCATTAAGAAGGTCAGCGATGATCTCATTCATAGAGTTTCAGTGTAGTAGTGGGAGACATGTAAATATGAAGGTTGAAATGAACATAGGTAGACTGTATTGACAAGAATTTCAACAAATGTGGATAAGAAGCAGGGGTGGGGGTGAGGGAAGAGAAAGAGAAGAGAAATTCCCTAGATTGTTTTTTAGAGGAAGATAAATATGTTTAAATGGCTATATCCATTTTATCCATTAATGAATAGGAACTACCTTTTGATCCAGCAATTGCTTTATTGGGAATCTACCCAAAGGAGACTTCAATGTTTGTACAAAAGGACACCTGTGCTTGGATGTTTACTGCAGCACTACTTATAATTGCAAAGTCATGGAAGCAACCTAAATGTCCCAAAACAGATGACTGGATGAAAAAGATGGAATATTACTCATCAATTAAAAATGACAAATTGGATGATTTTATGATAACATGGTTATGCTTAGAAGAAATCATATTAGCAGAAACAAGTCAAAAAGAAAAAGACAGACACTGAATGGTTTCACTATTATGGGACATGGGAAAGACAAACAAAAATCCATGAAGAAAAATCAAAGCAAGCTAACAACCAAAATGAACTCGGGGGTGGGGTGGAAGGGTAGGAATGGGTGGGCAGGGGAGATGAACCCCAGGATTACAAAGATGTGAAATTTATATATAAATAAATTATTTAATTAATTAAAAATGGTTATATCTAGTGGAGAGGGAGAGGGAGAAAATGGAATAAAGATATGGATAAAGCAATGAATTTAAAAAGTCAAAGAAAGATTAGGATATGTAGCACAGATGTTGTCTTAAATTAATCCTCTTTTATTTTTCAGGCAGAAGAATGTGGAGGATGGGTGACCATCAAGCTAAATTTGTAGATCAGGTTGTAGAAAGTTGAAGATATTAAATATTTTTATAGACTTGGTTAAAAGTTAATAGAATAATCTACAAGAGGGATGACAGAGAGCGTATGTAGACCTTGAAACAGTTACTTGGTGTGGAGGGGAAGTAAACTAAGAAAATATATTGAAATTGCTCTGAAAAGAGAAAAGGTAAGTTGAAAACGACGATCCTAATTTTATGATGACATCACACATCTGCTGTCATACAAGAATGCTACTTTTAGAGACAAAAAGATAAGGATTTTAATTCTGCTCAATCATATAAGTTAACCGACATTTTGTGAAACTCCACTTGGTAGTCTATACAATGGGATAATATTACTTACTTTTTAGAACTGGGCACTGGTAGCCCTTGGCACGCCATAGCTATTATATTTATTAATACATTTTTTCTTTTGATGGATAGCCAAAAGTCATTTTGTTCCATTGTAAATTTTTTTTCTACAAAATTACTGAAGACATTTAGTTTTTTCCATATAATTAAAAAAAGTGGTCCTGTCAATGTTTTCCAGTGTGTATTTTCCAGAGATATTAATTTCTTCTGAAGTTACTGGTTACCCAGCCAAAATAATTTTAGTAGCCCAATGTGTTTGAGAAATGTTCCTTCACCTTTGTATTGAAAGACTTATCAGCTTCTCATGACACATCATAATGGGCATAATAACAGTGCATTATGAATGTTTCAAGAAATATGTAACATATGACAGTAGCAAAGGGTTTTGGAACAAGATTCTCTTTCACTTGGTACAATACAAAGGGCCAGCATACCTTAGACATCTTCCCTAACATTCTTTATATAAGTTTAATGACAAGGGACCTTTTTCAAGAGTATAGACAAGATTATTTCAATACCTAATGGTAATTCAGATAGGTAGACTCCCATCTTTGAGGAACTATTATTTATAATGGCCAAGATAAAGAACCTAAAATTCTTGGAAATATCAATGAGATATATATGATACACAGCTGTATCTATATCCACACACACACAAACACACACACATATACACACATATCCAGAGAGAATTATATTCAGTTTTTAAAGAGAAGAAAATGTGATATTTGTGACAACATAGGTGAGCTTGGAGGATAAGGAACATTAAGTCATACACAGAAAGACAAATACTGAATGATCTTTTAGTTTAAATTAAAAAAGTTAAACTCATAAAAGCTGAGTAGAATGATGGTGGGGAGATGGAAGAAATGAGGACAGATGTTAGTCCATGGTATAAACTTTCAGTTATAGGAGGAATAAATTCTGGGGATCTAAACTGTAATCTGGCAGCTATAGGTAATAATACTTGAAATTTACTAAGAGAGTAGATTTTAAGTATTTTTAACCTACAAAAGCAAACAAAAAATAGTAACTATGGGAGATGATTTATATATTAACTAAATTATGACAATCAGTTCATAATACATAGCTGCACATCAAAACATATTGCTGTATATCTTAACTACTTCAATTATACTTCAATCAAACTGGAATAAAAATAAATGGTAGCATGCTATGGTTCTCATATCACGGAGAATCCTTGATTCAAAGAAATAATTTATTTATTTACGTATTTATTTTTTACATATTTTTTACATGAATACAGTGGTGTAATGAAGCTGACTTGAATTGCATCAAGAAGGACTTTGTTAAATTTTCTGGAATTCTGCAAAGTAATTGATGTCCCATTGCTCGTTTGAAAATGATCATGTTTGGAGTACATTTACACCAAAAACACTGGAAAACATTACAAATTCAAGCTTCCTTTCTCAGAGTGAAAGCTGTTGAACACCTACAACACACCACTGTAATGAGCTGAGTCAGTTCGATACTAAGGTGAATTTGCCATCTTTTCAGCACGCCAGGGCCTGACTTGAAAAAAGAAAATAAGAAAGGGATGCATATAAAACAGGGTGGCAAGTGAGTATTCATTATAATACTTATCAAAAACTTGCTAAGTGCTGGACATTATGTCAGTGCTCCTCATGAACGAGTCCTCCCCATCATGTCCTCAGAATCAACTCAGTGTAGTAACCTTATTGTCCTGTATATTTCCAAGCAAGGAGGCAGAGAGAGGATCTATTTATTAGAAGTTTATTTATTATTAGGTAGGTGACAGAGTTAGAATTCTAGTCCAGGGTGTCATGCAGGGCACAAGCATGGTGTGTGCTCCATTCTTTGACAGATAGGGGGGTGTGGGTGTCCTGATGTGAGGGGTGGGGAAGAAAGCATACAGAACTGAGGGAAACAGTAGCCTTCTGCCAGTGTATCACTGGTAGATGCAGCCCCTCCTCTCCACCTGCAGTTCCTCCACAAAGGAGTGAGCTGAGGTGAACCGTGTCATTAGCGGCCTCAACTCCAATTGTCCTGCAAGCTGGCCTGGAGCCAGACCCCTGCTTTCGTCCATGTCGTTTTCCTCTGAGGTATGCACAAAGCAGAGGTTACTTGTGTCACATCTGTTCTTGCTTTGTGGGTCCATTGGAAAAAAAAAAAAAAAAAACCTCACTAACTTTATTTTCCAAGTGAGACCCTTTAAGAAAGGCCGGATGCAGGGTGGCCAGGAGGGAAGGCCAAGCATGTCCTTCAAAGCAATTCCTTTAGCTTCAGCATTCATGAAGCATACCTCAGCACATGTGTCAAGATGCTCACAACCCTCCCCTCCCCCACTCCGTTCAGCTTTAGAATTTCAGGAACGTCACAATTTTGCACTCCTCCACAGAGCAAGCTGGACGTCTAGATCTGTATTACACTCCCATATGCAAAACCTTCACAGATAGGATTGACTTTTGTATGTTTGTATGCTTTGTTTGTTTGTTTGCTTGTTTTTCTACTAGAAAAGCTTCCAGCTTGAAAGCAGCCTTGCATGTTTTCCATCCTGGTTTTCCTTTTCCTGCTAAGAGTCTTTGTTTGAAATGAATAGTTTCTTGAAGGTGCCTTATTCCTATGATTCTCCCGTATCATCTTATATATCCTCTCTTTTAAAATACTCCTGGTGCACAGCTGGATGTGGTTATAGGCAAATTCTATGTCTAATGGCAATTTATATTTGAAAGTAAACTGAAAAAATGTGAACAATTTTCAGGGCAATGTGCACAAGATTCCTTGAAATGGGGCATCCTGTCTGGCTATAGGGTTGCTTTCAGAAAACCTGCATGTTCTTTTCCTCTTCTCTTATGGTCGATTACTAGTAATTCAATTAGTAAGTAGACATGTAAAAACCTCATGGCTGTGTAGAGCCAGGTTCTTTATCCTGAGGGGCTAAAGAGCTACTGAACTACTAAGCAAGGAGTTCACAGTGTAATCTATACTTGCTGGAAACTATGTGGACAGCTCTGGGGTATGGGTTAAGGGAAACCCTGAAAGAGAAGTGGAGAAAGGGTGAGAAAACAGCACATTCACATTTGTCACCAAATTAATCAGGAGTAGGGAGAAACATTTCTTCCAGTTAGTCCTGGCAGACTTACTGAATATAGACTTTGTGCTGGGTAGTAAACTCTCCTTTCACTCATTTACATCTATGGACCCAACTATATTAAAAGTTCATTGTGGGCAGGAAATATGCTTTGCAATGATCCACTTCTTCCTGTATAAGTTAATGCTTTATATTCAGTAAGTCTGTTTGAAATTTTACTTTGTTGACAAATATATATATATATATATATATATATTTAAGGGGTAAAATGTGCTGTATTAAATGCTGTTAATTAATTATTATAATCAGATTAGTTAATATATCTGTAGTTCCTACTGGTAACCACCATTCTATTCTCTGGAGTTGTGACTTTAACTTTTCTTTCGATCCTTCACTAGGACAGGTACTTCTCAGTCTCTCTTGCGTGTTCCTTTCCTTCCTCCATTTGAATAGTCTACGAGGTTCCCAGTAGGGGCATGATACCCTGAATATCTCTCAGTCCTCCATCTCCATTTACACACTGGTGCAGAGCTATTCATGGGAGACGACAGAGTCTGAGCCTCTATTGCTGGTCCCACAAGCACTCTTAGGGGACTCAAGGGAAATCACTAACCAATCAACCTCCTCTTTCTTATCTGTTATGTATAATTATTAAATTCAGTGTATTCTAAAAGCTTGGAATAATGCCTGGAATTTCATCAATGTAATCCCTTTCCCTTCCCAAATTTTCCCTCCACCTTTTGTTCTGCCCTGTGCCAGCTACCTCAGCACCCTCCGTCTTTTGGCAGTTTTCAGCCTTGCTTTCTCATGGGGAAAGAGAATGAATTAATAGGAAACAATTGTAGTTTCACTGAAAATAAAAGAGCCACGCTTGATTGGAAAAGAATGATGCCTTGTATTGCACCATCGAACTAGGGTAGTTGATTAAAATACTGTTCCACGTCTACCTCGACTTGGCCTGTTACTTAGACACGTTATATCCTGCTGCCAGTCATTTGAAAACAAATTGATTTTCATTAGACAGGACACTGATATCAAAAGAGTATGACTGGAAAGAGGGCTATGGAGTCTGATCCAGATTTCTCAGTCAGAAACGTGCAAGAGAGTGTGGGTATGGGTTTATTTACTAAACATCTGTTTACTGACTACCTTCAAGGTTCCAGCCTGGGTAGTAGGTGTTACAGGTGACTTTACGGTGAAAGACAGTGTCATTTGATCCAAAGGCATTTGTCAAATGAGGAAAACAAATGTGCTAAAATTAACTGACTTTCTGCTTTGAATACAGAATGCTTTGGGAACACAGGGATGGAAACTAGACACACAGAAAGCATTCTAGTGGTTGTGATGAGAATTTGAATAAGAGCTCATGCAATGCTAGTGCTGGAAGGATGTTTAGAGGTTATCAAAAACTCTCCACATCACCTTTAGAAGTCACCAATCTCTCCTGCTATAAACCAGTTAGCTAAAAAATTTAAAAATGCTCGAACTCACATATCACACTCCAGGAAGTTAGAATGAGAACCTGCCTTCCATTCCCACTCCAATATACTTTTCAGTTTCCATACATGTCAGTGCACCAAGGAGGGTAGGGCAGGTTATTTTCTCTGGGAACAGATACTATGATGGGGTTTACAAAGCAAGGTGTTTCTGAGAGAACAATACCTGTGGAGGGAAGAGAAAAGCATGGGATTCATAGAGACGAAAGTCACGCAACCACTCACTTGCCTTCATCTCAATCTCAGTGAGGCTGTGAGCTTCATGAAGCAGTTGTCTGCAGTTGACACATATCCTGAAGTTGGGGGCACTGGAGGCTCTCAGCTGGCAGTATCCTTGTCCTGGGTAGCAAGCCCTTCAGTAAAAGGGGATCAGGACTGCCTAACTCTATGCCTATCAGAAAAGGAATGCATTTAATCAGTGTTTTGGCAAACATATATGCTTAGACATGTGTCCAGCAATTGATACACATTATATTTGTTGAGCTTCCAGTCACTTTTTTTTGGAGACTATGTCTCTCTCTCTTTTGTTTTGAAGACTAGGTCTCCCTATGTTGCCTAGAGTAGTCCTGAACCCACAGACTCAGATGATCCCTAGCCTCAGCCTACCAGGTAGTTGGGATTACAGGCATACAGGCATATGCCACCACATCCAGCTGTTTCTTAGAGACTAGTTCTCACTATGTTGCCTGTAGTCTTGAATCCATGAACTCAAGCCATCCCTGGCCTCTTTGTCTCCCAGCGCTTGGATTACAGATGAACACACCACCACACCCAGCTCCAGTCACTTTTCAAAGAAAGTATCATTATGTCATATGAAAATTCACAAATCCATTAACTTGTTTCTCCATAGCTATGTACATGTGAATAGTAAGAGCCACTTTCAGGTGAACTTCCCAAGAGCTGTCAGAGCACTTAGTGGCATCATCTGTATCTACGATCAGCAACAGGCATTGCCATGATGATCTATCTCAGGAGAATGCTGAGGTAGGATCAGGCTATGGTTTTGTTTATGACAAACTATCAAGTTAGAGTCCAAAGGGCCAATTTGAGATGGCTTTCACTTCTCCACTGACCTAACAGACCATTTTTATACTACAAATGTAGACTCCATGTTTGGGAAGAGAGCTATAAAAATAGCCATCTTAATTGCCCCATCCCTCTAAGACAAGGAAACTTGTCTCTAACATCTAGATAAGTGACTCAAGTATTTCTATGACTAGGTACACACAGTCTCACTAGAGTACCTCCTAATTTCAATGCTGCTACTCTCTGAAGTCACACACAACAAACCCAACTTTTCTTTGTCATTTTAGAAAATAAGTAAGCTTTCGGGTAAATGTCTCTTCTTCCCCCAAGTAGCTAAGCCCCTGCACTAACACTCAAGCAATCTCTCAAGTTTTCTTTTTTCTTCATACAGTAAGTGTAAGTATATGCACCAAACAAGACATGCACCAAACACTGCACATACATGGTTAGCTCTTAATAAATAGTGGTCACTATGATCTAGATCTTAGATTTACAATTGCAATAATTCTGCTGTGAATGAGTAGGAAAGCACTATATTTCACATGGGTGCAAGGTTTCAGTTACAAGGATCAATTCATTTTGTTCCTAGATGACCAGCCCTGCCCCCAAATGAACGTGTATGGTGGATTAGTTATGGCGCTTTTGTCTCTGTATATATTAGATAGATTATGAGGTACAGAAATCCTCTGCTCCCCATAACTGCTGCTTTGGCATGTTTAAGTACTCTGAGTCATTTATGTTCACATGCTCCTCTTGTCTGGAAGTAAAATGAGACTTGGAGTGATGGGTTCACTCAGAATTACTCACATACACAGGTCAGAGCCAGTCCTTAAAATTAAGCAGTGTTCTTTTTTACACACCAGGGACAATTCATAATGTATGGGTTATGACCTTCTTGGATAATCTCACAAGATCATTTCTCTAGAGTATGCATTGTGAGTGTGTATGTGTGCTCACACATACACCTTTATTTAACTGCAGGAATCATATATGCTCTAAAATGAGAACTCAGGCATGTAGGGATGCTGTTAATAGGTTTAGTTATTCAAAAATGAGCTGGTGGGGAATCACTGCTGTGGTCTGGCTCCTAGGCAGAGAGAAATGAATTGGCAGGGAAAAGACTAAATGGGTGGTAGATTCATTGTAAGAGAATCAGGGAAATGTGTATGAAAATTTTACTTTTTTTCTATATTAGGAGAGGCTAATAGTCTCAGAATAAAGAATGAAATCATGGGCAGTCAGAGCAGAACTCCTAATTTTAAAGCTAATGCATGTTCTATTAGCTCATATGTCAGATTACTCTGATTCATAACTCCATGAGGCCCAGAGCAATCTATCCCAAGGAGTAGCAGAGATAGCAAAGAGGGAAAAAGATGTTCTGTCTTTGACCAGGTCTTGACACATGGCGAGTCTTGCTTTGCATGACATGCAGTTCTTTTAGTCATTCTATCTTCTACATAAAAATCTGCTACTATTGCTGAAGTCCAACACACCATCATGTCCCCTCTTCAGTAAACTATTCTGAGAGTCTCTCAAACTCAGCCATCCCTCTACTGTCCTGGCTCCAGATATCTCCACTTTCTTACAGAGCTCCCATCTTTTTTCCCCAAACACAGGTTGCACCTGCTGCAGAAGTAGTTAAAACTAGAGATTCCTGCATCACGCCTTTAGCATTCAGGTTGACAGTGGTTTGACCGTGACACTTAGGCACCAGCATTGTAACCACTGCTTCACGGAAGGTGTGGATCAGTCATGTTTGAGAACTTTCACTAAGACATTGCTAGTTGGCTTTTCTCTGACCTAGAGTGTAGTGTGTTCATCAGCTACAGCCTATTGTTCAAGAGCTTCCTCACAAAGCCCCTCCATGGCCCAGTTCTTCATGTCATAGCATATTTCTGAAGTCAGAAGAGGTTTTAAGGAAATCCAGTAGAGTACAACAATGGGGCTTCATTTGCATAGCCCCCGAGATGCATTTTCTTTTTCCTGGGTCTCTTCCACATCTTTAGTCTTATTTAAGTTTTTTTTTCAGATTGGTTGAGTTATAAATGATATATGAATTTTTGTAAACTTAAAGTAGACAGTGTGTTGATTTGACACACATAAAATTGCAAAATAACTTCTACTACAGTGCTAGTTAACACCACCATCACATCACGTTTCTTTTTGTGGTAGGAACACTGGAAATCAATTCTGTTAGCAACTTTCAAATACGTAGCACAGTGTTATTAACTGTAATCATATTATTCTATAGGAGGTACCAGAATTTACTCACTTTATAAATAGAAGTTCACACTCTGGGACACACATCACCCCATTTCTCCTATCCCCATTCCGGCTAACCACTATTCTATTCTCTGTCCCTATGATTTTAGCTTTTTCCCATTCTACATATAAATGAAATTATATAATGTTGGTTCCTACATCTGAATTACTTCATATAGCATAATGCCACCAAAGTACAAAATCCATACATGTTGTTATAAATGGCAGAATATCTCCATTTTTGTGACTAAATAGCATTCAGATAAAAATATATTTAAGGTATTCATTTTATCAGCATATAGGATGTATATATATATATATATGAATGAATAAAAAACAGAATTTACTTATGAATTGGTTGCTGCTTAGCTGGTTTCCATATCTTGGCTATGGTGAATAATATTACAATGGGCATGAATCAGTACTTTCCATGTCTTGAAATGACTGTTTCTCCAAGCAGTGCCAGTAAAGATTGACTTTCTGCTCTTCTCATCATAAATATGATTCTTTATTCTTGATGATACATGGCCAGGAACCAGAGCTCACTTTTATTATGCAGAATATATTTGAAAATTAACGATCTCAAGAATGGCATACATCAAAGAGACCTTCAAACAGTAGAGAGAATATTGAGAAAGAAAACCCTAACACATGTCAGGAAAATTAAACTCAGGGGGGGGGGATGGGAAGAAGAACCCTTATGATTGGAATGCAAATTGATACAATGATTTTGAAAAGGGTCTAGACTTATCTTTAAAAAAATAGAAATATCAGCAATTCCAGTTGTGATTAATTAGTAGAAGAAAATTAAATCACCAATATGCTTATTATGATGTTATTTATAGGATTTGAAAGCAATCTAAGTGTCCAATGACAGAATTAAGTAGGGAAGATGTGGCATACACCCAAATAGAATACTGTTCAGCTAAAGGAAAGATAAATGTTAGCACTTATAGCAAACTGGAAGGAACTCAAAGGTATTAGACATAGCAATATTAGAATAAGAAAGACAAGCATTGGATGATTTTATATATAGGAGTAATGAAAGGGAACAAAACAAAACAAGACAAAGCAAAATAATTACAAATTAGTGAACACTGATAACCAAATTGAGGTTTCTGAGAGTAAGAGGGAATGAAGTAGGAAAGACCAAGGGATATAACAGCTAGTGCTGGAAAAATAAGCAAGCAAGTAGAAGGAAAAAATAAAAAAGAAAGATCTCCTACAAAGCAATTCATATGCATCAGTTGCCAAGAGGATGTATCTCTCCAAATCAGTACACCTCATATTACAGCTGTATCCTTTATCAGCTTTATATTTCACATGGTCCCCCTATAACCTTAATGGTTGATTTCTAGCTAGAGCTTCAGATTACATCTATCTGGGCTGTTTAAAAAATACTGATGCCTTGACTGCAAGGAAGACCACTAAGTACACTTCTGAGGATGGACATGATGTACTGATATTTAAAAAATATTAAAATATCAACTACAAGCTAAACAATCACATCAATTAAAAATAAGTAAATAAAATGAAAATATTCATAGATATTCTGATGTATAGCCAGGGTTCATAGCTACTAATATAAAAATGTTCCAGACTCTTACACCTGGGCCTGAATTTCTTCTATGATTCACCCTTAAGCTTCATTTCCACCTCTCTCTCTCTCTCTCTCTCTCTCTCTCTCTCTTTTAATCACACAGTCTACATGTCAGTCATTACTCTAGGGGCTTTCCTACTTGAAAAGCAAGACAAACAAAGCATCAAAAAAACATATCAAAGAAAATATCAAGAAAAATAACACTATTTCTATCAAGTCACCCAGTTCCTATTGAATGAGCACAATCTCCTTCTCGCCTAAACCTTCCATCCCTTTAATTGGATCTGTGCCACACTCATGCAACAAGCCTCTCCTACCTCATGGTTAAACTTTCCATAACTTGTACTTTTCTCTCCATTGGTCCCTTCAGCATTCTTTATGATAAGGAATTAAAATGAACATTTGTTCTATTTTAGTTGCTATGTTAATATAACCTGTATTTGACAAATAGTCTTATTAATGGAAAATTCAATCATCCATCATACTACATTTAGCTTCCCAAGCCTTGGCGGAGACAGCAAAATTAGGTATAAAAATGGTAAAACCAAAAATAGGTGATTTCAAAGTTGACAGAGATCTTTAAAATTTAGAGTTGAAAGAACTTTACAGATATGAACTTCTCTTATCTTATTATACAAATGAATACAACAAAGATCAAAGAAAGAAAAGAATCAACTGAATTCATTAAGTGACAGGAAAAAGTAAGATGTTGAGGAGTACTTTCTATTCTACCAGGTACAATATTTCACATTCATATATCCATAGATGTAGTTATTGAAGAGTCCTAAATACTTTACTCCAAAAACAACTTGGTGGAATCATATTCAGCCTTACTCAGCTGGGGAAAGTTGATTTTGATACAGAGAATTATTACAGACTTTGTCTTCCTGACATAATACCATTTGGACAAATCATTGCACTTTGCACAAAATTCAAGCAATTATATAACTTAATCATAAACACATCTGAATGTGTCATATAAACTAACATGTGTCAAAGGTTCAATTTAATCTGATGCTTTGAAACTTTTTCTTAGAACCCAGATGGATTTTCATGCGTTGTGATCCAAGAGATCACTTTAGCATAAAGGAAATAATACTAATTAAAATCCCTTACATTAAAAGAATGATGTGAGATGCTCTAAGGAAAACAGATGTCTGTGTCAGGTTGAATGCCTTCTTAAACTTCTAGTACGGTTTGGGAAAGACCAATACAAATATCCAGTGACTCTAAAATAAGGTCAACTGACAAGAATGAGAATAAATTATCTATGAGTGTTTGATGAAAAAAAAACTTTGGTTATTTAAAACCAAAATTATCTTCTCAAGAGAGTAGGGCCTTCCAAATGAGAGACATTTTAACTGTTCAGGCTCTGGATCTGGATTTAGAAATATCAACTATAAAGTCCCAATATACTTAATCTTCCTAGGGAGCAACTTTCTTACCTAGAGCCTTTTACTTCATAATTTTTTTTCTTTTTGAATCTCATCAGAATGCAGCGGCTGCTTTTATTTTTTTCTTTAAAGGATTTAATGTTTCTAAGAATCAAGAAAATCCAAGTGGCAGCATGAATTCAGGCCTTAAACAAAACAATAACACTTTAAATGAGATTGACTATTATGGATTACAAGTACCAAATTATTGCTTGAGCTGTCTTTACCTCAAGGGTTTTCCAGGTGTACTAGCAATGTCTCTTACCAGGCTTGCTTTCTTTCATGCCATTTGTCTTTGCAGATGCTTGTTGGCTTTATGATGCATTATCTGTTATGATCTCTCAATAAAAACCTCTACCTCATACACTGGGCTTTGGTCATGGCTGAAAGCACTATGGAAATTGTTTTTTTTCTCACTCCCATTATCATTTATCTTTTTCTTTACTGCCCTAAAGAGGTGCTAACCAGACTTTTCACAAGAAAGGGCAGTTTTTCTTATCTAGGCCTGGGTCAAGCATGCTAATGTAAGATATTAGGGTGAGGCTAAATTATCCCATTCCTTTAAACATATGACACATGAAAAGGTATTTCACATGGCAGCACCAATCAAATCATATCTGTCCTGCCCTGCTAGTGACATTTATGCTTGGCTACAGAGAGGAAAATGTCTTTGTTATATAATTGATATTCCCAAATCCTATAACCATCAAGCTCTCTGGAGAGCCATATTTTAGGGTCTGGTGAATTCATGGTTTTTGTTCACAAATTTTAGAGTCTTTGCAGGAAAATTTGTAATTCTGGATGTAAGACAGGCTTCTGGATACCAATATTCAAGATTGCATCTTTTATTATCTGTGTCTTTATGAATGCAATCTAAAATGCTAAGATTTGAAGAAGATACAAATTTCTCACTGTCTGAATGTAAACTGCTGAAATCCTTCCTAAACCAAAGTGGTAAGACTAAAGAAGCAACTATTATGAACTGATAGTAGAAAAAAAACTGGGGCCAATTAATAAAAAATCATAATAACCAAATCACACCAAATAGCACATAAAACCAATATTAACACCAGAACCTGGTAAAAATAGGAATGATACACTACACAACCTGTATAAAGTAAAATAATGTGTGTAGAGTGCTGTTTCACTTACCACAACTGGAAGACAATGAATAGGCTATTGGAAGGCTGAGAGGGGTGACAATAGTGTGTTAGGTGAGAAATCGGAGTTTAGGGTAGTGGGGGATATAAGAAGTTGGGGATAGAAGAGAGAGGGTTGACAAGTCCTAACATCTACAACTTCTATGTCTGTCTGTCTGTATGTGGAAGGTCAAGGTTCATCATTTGTTGTGACTGGTGTGGCAGGCTTAGAATACGACAAAGTGCTTGACTGTTTAGTACTGCACATTCTCTACCATACCGTTCTTTGTTGATAGCCTCAGTACTCAGTAACCCTGCTCTCAACATATGTGCCCTTTCACCAAAAACTGTATTATCTGCAATTACTGTATTGACAATCTGCAATTGGCAATCCTAGAGGGACATGTTTGGCAAGTGCTTCAAGTTCAGTTCCTGGATGGCTCTAGTTTCAGACCCTTTGCTACCCTTATTTGGTTCCAATCCTGTTCAGTATTACAGTAAGTCTAACAGCCATGAAAGCTCTCTTAGGCTTTTCTGATACTTTTGGGCCCATCTTGCTAAGGAGTGCATAAAATAAACCACAATTAAGTGCAGAGGCTCACACAATTCAAAGTCAGTGCACGATTTTGGGCAAAGAGTGTGGTGGATCCACTGCCATGAACCCCTAGATTATCTCAGAACCACTTAGTACAAAAGTAGGGTTGAGGTTATTTTTACTTTTTTTTTTTAATTTTATTTTCCCTTTCGTTGCAAAAGTAAAAATCTTTTCTGGGTTTATTTCAGCGAGCAAGACAGGTGTTAATTTAGGTCTTTTACAAAAGAAAAATGATATAATAAGTCCTTTCAAAAAGCACCTGTACACAGAAAGGGTGGTTTCACCTACTGAAATAAGAACAACACATCTCAGTCTCTAGTGTGCACAAAAATCACCCAGAGAATTGACTGACCCACAGATTTCCAGATGTCCAACCATCCAGATTTTGACTCAGTGGATCTGGTTGAGGCCTGAGAATTGATACCTCCCAAAAGCTCCCAGGTGAAGGAGGTGTGCTGGCCAACACATTAAAATCATGGCATAGATTGTGAAAGTGAGATGTTGAGAAGCTGTCCCTTCTTTATGCTGCATTCTGTTTATTTCCATCATCTCCACCAGGGTGAATCCTTTTGCAAAGATGCCTTTCTACATTTGCTCCTATTAGTCAGATGCATTGGCACCTTGAGGTTTGGCTCCTGACATTCCATCTGTTGGAACCTCTATCATTTTCCATTGGCATGGCTCATTTTTCAAGCTTTAGCCTCAAGGCCACATGTAAAAGAAGACTTTCCTCAATCTTGATCTTCTGAGTTCCACTACTGTGTTTAAGCAACAACCTGGACTTTATCACTCACAAGCCTTTCCCATTATTTACTTACCTGTATGTCTTGTCACCTAAATTATAGTCTTTGCAAAACCGTAAACTTTCTCTGGCAAGCATGCTATTGTGGCTTCAAAACTAAGAAATGGAAATAGCACATGCTCTTGCACTATAACTATGTATTAACTGCATGGAAAAACTAAAAATTCCATTAAAGGGATAGGAAGATTATTGATGAAGTTCTGAAGAAGAAACAGCAAGTGTAAGGACAATGTCATAAATTCCTTCAGAAATTATCTCATTCACTGCTCTGTTGTATTAATGGGGAATGAGACACAGAATGAAAAACAGGATTTCTTTACTGTGTCCCAACTCGTGCTCATTCCAATATTGCATCTTTTCACTAGCCCCAACTTTATGAACTCTGAACATCTTTAAAGAGAAGACAAAAAGCCTACGTCCAAATAGAAACTGAATTAAATCCAGGTGAGAGAGAGGCTACTTCACACCTCTACTCCATCTCAAGAGAATATGAAGTAAGGGCGCATTACTTTTATAGCCTGATTTTGGCCAGCTCATTGCTCTCCATCTGACATAATTACAAGACTTTAGTTCACATCCCTTCCCCCAAATCTCCTTGTTATATCTGTGGAGCAAGGCTGAACGCCCTGAAAAGTGACTCTGGTAGAGATTTACATGCAAGAAGTTTATAGGGGAGTGCTTTCAGGAATACCTACAGAGGTGTGAGGAGAACAGAAGAAAGATACTTTAAATTGCAGACTGGAACATGAAGACTGACCTGGGACACAATTCTTTGGAAGTTATCAGAAAGAGAGGGACCAACCAAATGTGGATAACACAGGCACAAATGCTGCTTTGGAACAAATTCTAAAAATTCCTAATATTCTGGGAAAGGAAGGTGCTGGAGTCAACATATACTGAATACTCTGTTATATAGGTCATTTACACATTCACATCTACCTCCATAGCTTTGTGGGGCTAATTTTACAAGAGATAGAGATATATACTCGTTATTAATTATACTTAAAATCAGACTATTTTACAAGATAGATAAGGCATGTATTTTCTTTCTTAGATTATAAAGATGTACAAAGGTCATGAGTTAACGGTAGAGAATTTAACACATTTGCAAAGTACATGGGCTAAAACCTAAACCTAGACTTATCTAATCATATGAAACCCCTGGATTATTTTTATTAATAATTTATTTATATATAAATTTTACATCTCTGTGATCTCTGGGGTTCACCCCCCCCCGACCATTCCCACCCTGTCCCACCCCCCCCCAGGTTGTGTACTTGTGTACTTCAATTTGGTTGTTGGCTTGTTTTGACTTTTCTTCATTGATTTTTGTTTATCTTTCCCATGTCCCATATAGTAGTGAAATCATTTGGTGAAATCCCTGGATTTAACTAGAATCAATGACCAGCATGGTGAGAAGATATCAGAATGAATAAGAAACAGTAGAAGAACTAAGGAATACTTCACAAGAAGAGGTTCAGACTTTAGAGAGAAGAAATGATCAGTTTTCAGGTCTTTGCAAGATAATCATTTGTAGAGAGAGAAGATCAATACTGAGGAGGACCAAGGTTATAGCAAGAATGCTAAGATAGGCATCCTGATGACTGGAATTGTTGAAAAAAATGTGTCAGGGAGGTTTATGGGTGCAATAATCAGATTTTCATTTTCCTGCTCAGGAGGCACAACTAGGAACACATCACAATCATTTGCTCAAAGAACTCCAAATTTGGTAAGATAAAATGTATAGTAGGATCAGCGCTTCATTAACTGCAGAAACTCAAACTAGATCAATATGGTGACCCTGCTGGGGAGAAGCTGAGTATCCAATGATAAGGGTCAGACTCAACACTCAACTGTCTACTGTGAAATCTAAGTGTTCTTCAGCATGTCATTAGGTATCCAGAGGAAGATATACCTGCAGTCAAATAGATTTGGAAAGCAAAATCACATGAGGTGTTTTTCTGTTTTTCCTGTGACAAAATTCTCAGAATTTTGAAAATGGGCATTGTGGATCTCTAGGAAATCAACTGAGTAGTCACTGATTCATAAACTTTTTTGATTAGGAAACCCATTTTCTGTGAACACTTACACCCAATTGGGATAATATTGGTGAGGTGATGCTATCTGAAGTAGTTCTGCCTCATCCTGAAGTTCTGTAAATCTTCAAGCAACAAATCAGTCAAGGAACTTAGAGTTCTGTACTAATCTTGGAAAGAAGTAACTTTTTAAAAACAGTTTCCTTCCCTCTCCTGAGCCTCAGTTTAGTGTCCCTGGCTGGAAAAATTATTGCTGAGACTTTTCACCTCCAATATTTTGTGGTTTTATGGAGACTTCAGGGCATCAAAGAAGAGTTTCACCTACTTGACGGTTCTCCAAGGTCTTCTTCTAATGCTAGTGAATATCCAATCTGCTGGCTTTGGGTTAGTGCATATTGTTTCTGGTTCCTATTCTGCAGGATAGCAGTTTGAGTACAGGAAGCCAAAAGGAACTCCCATTCTGAAGGTTTCCAAATTAGTTTTGCAGACCTCAGCAATTCAGAGTGTTTGAAGACACTGCAGAGATGTGCAGTTCTGTGGTTGACCCCTCTCAAACAGTACATAATTCTGAAAATCTTGGAGCTCCTCCATAAAGCCATATTTCAGTTGCACATTTTAGGCATGAGATTTCAGCCAAAAGCCATAATATAACACTGCCGAGGATTTTTTTTTCTTGCAAAAATGTGTTTGCACAAAACTTAAGAACTTAAAATGACAGGAATTGAATCTACCTTATATGTTAACCAAACTACTACATCAAATTAGAAAAAAAATGCAGAATTTGATGTTTTCCTAGAGGTTCCCCAGTCCAAAATTGCAGATAAAACATTAGTTTTCCCTATATCCTTGTGAAGTTACTGCTTACCTCCTTGATCACATTATGAAAAGCAAGTTATTTCTCAACAGAATAATTAGGTATCATGTCTCTCTTATTAGGATGACTTTGCAATTTAAAAGTATGTCTTCCCTTATATTCATTTATATTTTGCTCAGTATTCTGATGATATAAGGGTAAGAAATCTGCTTTCTCTTCTCTAAAGTGATGTTGCATTTTGAAGACAAAAACAGCTTCTCCCTCTACCATGTCTAAATAACATTCCAAGAAACATTCCCTGTTTCTTCACTGGGAGTAATATGAACAGCCAAAATAAAGCAGTTTTGAATTCAGAAAGTCCTAGAATCCCAAACTCTAGTCTTTTGCCTGCACACTAATGACTGAACTTACACAATGTGCTTGTGCCACAGCTATCTAACTTTTAAAAATGGATGAAAATAACTAATTGAAGTCTGATGAATGAAGGAATATACATGAATCCTTCCCATGGAAAGTGATTAGTATGCTCTTCTGTCCTCCACTGGCCTTTCTTCTCTCTGCTTCTCCCACACAAAGTCCAGAATCTGGAGGAAACCATCACTTCAGGTAAAAGGCAGAGTTAGAGTCTCACCTTCCTGATCTTGGCATTGCACTGTATTAAATGCAACTACTCTTTCATATGAAAGCAGCTCACATCTCTGCAGATATTGTTCATGCAGATGGAAGAAAGAAGACCTTGATTATCTTTCATTACAATATTAATATTGGTGAGAGTGCAGCTGACAAAGTCAGAGCAGCCAGTGTACTTGGACACTAATTTCCTTAAGGATTATTTTGTTATGCACTCAATGTTCTGAAATGCCAATATCTGCAGATGCAGTGTGATTACTTTGCCTTTGTGATTTCAATTATTCTTTAAGGAGAGTGATCATTTTTCATTATGAACAAAAAAACTTGTATGCTCTGGATGAACATAATAGAACAAAACAGCAAAACATCATCTCTCCGTGAGGTCTGACGTCAGTTTTAATCATGCTGGAGGCATTGTGGGTCATTGGTGTGGGATAGAGAGGCCAGAATTGGAGCTCTGCACTGAATTGACATGTGGCTTTTGGGAAGCCAGGCTTTGGGATTTTTGTGATCTCAAGTGTCTTTCATTTGATCACTAACGGGCAGAGCTAGATGATATCTAGAGACAACCTTATCTCTGTATTTCTAGTGTTTATGGTAGGTGAGAATCTAACTAAGGAGATTATACCCAATGGACAGTCCAGGAACTTTCCCCATAAAGAAACAGAAAACACCCATTTAATCACAGTGAAAGCATGTGACTGACTATAGGTGGAGACTGGAAATCAGGGAGGAAATAGGATCTCTTTTTTTTAATTTGAGAAAAGGGAAAGGATCTTGCCTAGTAGCTTTGTGAAATAAATTACCTGAGAATAAGGCACCAAAATATATTTGTTTTGCCTTTCAGAACAATTATCTTTCTATTCGATTCTCTACCCTGGGAAACCACTCACACATGTGCTTCTTCATTTCATCTGGGTTGACAGTACATAACAATACATAACATGCTGGTGTGGTATTCAGGATGCCACATTAAAATATTAGGCTGATATCTTGAAATCTAGCTCTTGTTGTTCATAAACTTTATATATGAAATTTACCCCATCTTAAAATTACTTTATAATTTCATGTGATCCAAAAACCAAGTTCTTTGAGTTATGTGATATAAACAGCAAACTATCCATTTTAGTCTTTCTCAAAAACCAGTTTGGAATAGTGGAATTTGTGATTGTTTTGTACAATGGAATAGTGATTGTTTTGTACAAGAGAAAAAAAAACAGGAGGAGGGGGAATTAAGAGTTTGACTACTGACTCTGAATATTAGAAATTTCAAGATCTTGAGGAAAACATCACCAGAGTAACCCTATTTCCTTATAGTAAGGACATATAAAGTAAGGACATAAGATATGTCAGTTTTTATATAAATTATATGTGATTACATTTAATCATAACTCTATATTTCATAAAGATATATCATGCATCCCTTAATAGCTAATGTAGGATTTACTTCAGATGGAAAATTAAGATCCTTTGCTTAAAATATATGAAATATAAAGAGATAGAACAAAGGATAAGACAGAATCAAGTCAATAACAAATCTTGGAATTCTGACTATGAAACTGAAGTTACCAAAAGATGGGGGGAAGGTTGGAGAGCAAAATGTGGAGGAGGAAACAATGAACTGTGGTGGAGGAATATGAGTGCTTTAGTGGTGGATATGGTGTGGTAACATATATCTGAAGTTGTGATCTTAAACCTCTACAAACAATCTTGTAAACCCATGCTAATGTAACACATAAAAATAAGTGAAAAAAATATCCCTTGCTTATGTCCAACATACAGAGGAGTTCAGCAAATATACAATTATTGCGAGATGGGAACCAAAGCAAACTTTCATAAACATGACACCCTATGACCTTCAGAGAGGTTTATCTGAATATTCATGTGGAGCTCCTAATTCCAAAAATGCATCTGAAAAAGTTCTTGAAATGGCTTGAAAGTGTTTTGACAGTGTGAACTATCATCAGCCTACAAATCAGCTTCATTTATTCTTCCTACTTTAAGGTTCTCTCAGATGACAGTACAACTGCACATCAAATTTTATATTCTACTTTTTCACCAATAAAATAAAAAAATTAAATTCTACATTTCAGTCATAGATGTATTCTTTAAATCAGCAAAATGCACATCTTCAAGGAGAACAGGTAAGGGGCAACAGAAAGGGGAAAAAGAAAAATATATCTGGTAGTTCTAAGTACAAGTGAATCAAAGCTACACAATTCATGTACAAGGACTTGAATACATGATTGCAACAATGCAATTTAGCAGGAAAATTTTACAGAAGATGTTGTCTCTACCACAGAGAAATACTACTAGATAATTAACTCAGTTAATATATCTACAGTGCTTAGTTCAGTGTATGGTTTGCAATAGGTGTTTGAAAATTTTAATGATTCTTTATACACATCCACTTACCTGACTCACAGTATACATATCTAAATAGTTTTAAAACAAACATAAGGGTCTATATTTTTAAATAATTTATTTATTAAATGTTATCATTATTCTGATATGTAAAGCCATTAAAGAAAGCTTCTGCAATGCCCTGAGGAAAAAAAGTCACATGTTCACTCACGTTCAATCATATAGTACCTAGTATTTACACATCTTTCTGTCTTATATTTGTTAGCTGCTTCATATATAAGCCATGAATTCTTCAAGAGCAGGATCTATGTGTTAGCACTCTCTATTTCTGCAGATGGCAACTGGTTTACAGATTGATGTAGTCATAAATACTTACTTACTCGTACTTATTACACAAATAATATCATGATAGGATGTTGGTACAGGGAATAAACATGAAAATTAACAAGTTCAATCTCTGTAGCACAATTGGGGATACTGAGGGTCAGATAGGAAATCTTTTTTTAATAAAATCATACAGCTAATTATTGTACAAATTAAACTAAGAACCCAACTTTTAAAACTCAGTCTTTTTTTGGTATAACAGTTCCATTTTCAATTAAATACACTTTATTTAATATATTAATTTGATTTTCTTTTGATTTTCTGCTCAATTTGAGGACACCCCTATATTAAAAGTCAAGTTTGCAGGAACTCTTTCTTTTGGAAGCAAACTCTACATAAAAGAATTGGCACAAATTGCACACAGAATTGGCAATATCTACTATCTAGTCTGTGTCTAAACTGACTAATCCTGGGGAAGAGTGAGTCACTAAGTGTATTCTAGAACCAAAGAACCCAGAGTTGGTTATATGTGCTTAAAAGGAGGGGCACCATCTTTGAATGTTTCTCAGATTGCAGAAATCTTTACTATTTGCTAAATTGTGCAGCATTCACCAAATTTAAGCCTCCATACATTCAATACCAAAGCACTTACTCACTGTGAGGCATTACTGTAGAGCTACTAGCTGCAGTAAATTGAATTGAGAAATGTTTCATGGTAACTCTGACCTGCTGTCCATAATTTTCTTGTCTAGATTACAAAGCACAACCACTCCACCACCACCAGCAGTATTAAAGACTATCTGATATTTGGAATTAGTGACTACTGTCTCCCACTTCCTCCCAACCCTTCCCCCACACATACTCATCCAAGTCATTTCCCTTCCAGACTAAATGTCCTTCTGGCTCAAGCTATAGTTGATGGATAGTAAACCAAAAATGGTTAGTCCCTTTCTTTTCCCTTTGATGACAAAATCCCTTTGATTTACCATGAAAGATTGTTTTTGGACTCCCAAAATGAAAGGGTAACCCGACCAATAACAAACATATCATTCAATGTTGTCTTTCTGAGATGGCTTAATTCCACATCATTTAAGTGGTGTGTGGGAAAGAAGGGAATAGCATTTATGGAATACCTACTATGCTTTGGTAATGTTGTATTGACTAGGTTCTGGAATATTCAAAATCATTCTTTGGAGTACATATTATGAAACTCCATTTTATAGATAAGATTCTGTTTTAAGTCATTTGTTCCTAACCAAACATTTAGAGAATGGTAGAGTGGAATTTGAACTCAAGTCTGTAGAATCCATTAGGCCATTCTCCTGGCACTGGCCAGCTGACTTCTGTCTCTGGGTGTGTAACTGTGGTCAAAATTCTGCTTTTTTAATTTGTTGTGAATACCTCCCATGAACCATAAACAATATGGTCTTCCAGTAAATCTGACACACATTTACTAGAAGGGTCACAACTGGCAAATTGAGTGATGTATCTTGCCCAGTTGTCTGTGTCTGAACATGATCCCAAAGGACTTTTAAAACCATGTGGTCACTGATATTTCGCATAGGAGCACAAGACAAACACAAAACTAAATGTTCTACCCACCATTTTAAACAGATTCCCTTGTGTCATTTTACTTTCACAAATTGCAGAACCACTGTCTTATCACTTTCATCTTTGGCTGTATTTCCTCTACACATTTAAATCCCTACTGCCAATTCTGTCTAGAGAAGACATCTCATATTTGCATGCTTCTCTTCATCTCTTGGCAATTGTTTTATTAATACACACCTCTTCATTCATTTTCCTCATTGCTATACACCATTCTATCTGATCAATCTAGTTGCAGTCATATTTATCCAAGCCTATGCTCCAAAATGCATCAAGAGATATTTCAGAAAAGGACATGTGACATGTGTCCTCCCTTTTCAAAAAGGCTCCAGTGCTTTTAGGGAGAATAGTCATCATTCATCTATTTTCATGAGAATACACTAAAGTAATACACTGTGGCTCTTAGCCTAACTTTATTTTCTCTTTCATACAGCAGAGAAGTGAGGAAACCAATTACTGGGTGATAGACTTTGGTCTATGAGTCTTAATTTGGTGGAACTAATCTATTGAAAAGACCATAAACACTAAGAATTTGGTCTCTCTTTCCATTATTTCAGGAACCAAAGTGAGATAACACATTCTGACTTGGGATTTTTTTAAGGGAAGCATGTGTACTTTGCAGACTAGATTTTTTTCCTTACCCTGTACAAGTCAGCATACATACAAGGTAGGTTCTACTGCAGTAACAAAAGACTCCTATGACTTAAAAAAAACTATTTCTTGCTTGTGTTATATATTCATGGCCAGGTAAGCAGTGCAAAGCACCAGCATCATGTCATCTCTACTCCAGGTGAAGGAATTTGCCTTTACAGGACCACTGTGGGTCATCAGTAAAGAAACACAGAGTGAACATCTTGCTGGATCTCAACTCTTTTGCTTAGGCACATGTCGCTTCTGCTGATATCCTGTTGGACAAACAGGTCATTTAACCACAATTATTTTACTACTTTCTAAAATTTTACTTTTTAGGTTGATTACACACACACACGTATTATATCAAGGTTCTTCCACCAAATTAACACCTGTGAACCATCTTAAACTCTTGTACCCTCTCTCCCAAGATTTTACTTCTTCCCCTCTCTTGCTTTATGCTTCAGTTCTGCTAACAGCTTTTAATTTTTCTTATTCATATTTTGTTTATTTTTCTTACATATCCCACATATCAGTGAAAACATCCAGTATTTCTCTTTTCCTTTCTGACTTATTTCTGCTAACATGATTCCATCTAGCTCATACATGTTGTTGCGAATGATATGTTTGTCTTTTTTGATTGATGAATAATATTTCATTGTGTGTATGTGTGTATGTAATATATGTGTGTATGTATATATATCACAACTTTCTGATCCATTCATCTATTTTGGGGCGTTTGGATGGTTTCTATACCCTGGCTATTGTTGACAGGGCTGCAATAAATATCCGAGTACAGGTGTCTTTTTGGTTTGTGTTTTTGTATCTATACAACCAATAAGGGTCTGAAAACAAAGATCCATGATGAACTCACATAACTTAACAAAAACAGAGCAAAAAGATCAGTCCAAAAATGGGGCAAAGAACTCAAAAGACACCTCCTGAAAGAAGAAATACAAACGGCCTATAGGCATATGAAAAAGTGTACAACATCACTAATAATCAGGGAAATGCAAATCAAAACCACAATGAGATACCATCAGTAAGAATGGCCCCCATTTAAAAAAAAAAAGCAGATAACAACAAGTGCTGGCATGGTGGGCACTGCTGGTGGGAATGTGAACTGGTTCAGCTACTATGGAAAGCTATGTGAAGGACCCTCAAACTACTGAAAATGGAACTACCATTCAATCCAGCTTCTGGGTCAATCCTCTTTTGGGAATCCACCCATTTAACCACAGTTGAGTAAAAGAGAGTGTGGGGTTCTACCCTGCCATAGATTGGAGTACTGGTCTGGAAAAGGGAACCAAAAAATGAGTAAATACTAGATACCACACACTGACCTTGCCCAGAGTCTATAGACTGGAAGGTGAAACAGAGGATTAGCAAGCACATTTCACCCCCCATCTTAGTTAAACATCTAACTTAGTATTTAATCATTTTTAAAAAGCTGACGTTTTGTGAGGGTGCTCAGCAAGGGGAAGTGATATGCTTCATTCTGTGAAGATTCTGCAAAGCTTCAGCATAAAAACTGAAAAAGCTATAGCTCCTTCCACTAAATCAGCATGTTTCTTAAGCTTCATTGCCCATGTCTTGCACAAAATAGGTGTGTAGTATATGCTTGTAGAAATGAATCAAATGCATATGACCTACCAGTCACTCTCTCACTTAAACCCCCTTCCCCCCCCCTTTGTTTTGTTGTTTAGTAAATTCAGTCCCTATCTGTGTTCCATGGACTAGGAAATTCCACTGCATTCTTAACACAGACCTTCTATGGAAAAATAATCCCCTTCCCTTCACCCAGCCCATCCAGATACACATTTTGACTCCTATATTGGTGTAATATCACCAGACCCCAAAACAATAAATGAAAACCAGACAAATGTCTTTGCTTCCACGTGCCACCCCTCATTCTTGGTTTAATGTTAATCCCATTTCCCTGCTTCTAGGCCAACACAATTCTCCCTCAAGCTTCAATCCCTTCCCTCACTGGAAGAAAGACTAGGTATTTCTTGAACTCATTTAGCGTGTTTTTCCTTTTCTTTAGTCGTCTTCCCTAGTAACATCTTCCATATGTCTGTTAGCCATTGTGCTAAAGAGCTCTGCCCAAAGTCCTTATTTATTCTGAGCAGATTGGAATGGCAGCCTTAGGTCTGGTATTTCCTCACGTTTGACAGCTTGAATTACAGACTTTGGGTACATTTAACGTAATCCATTCATGTGGAATGGCTGTTGTTCCTCTCATAGTAGTTTGAAAATATAAATATTTACAAACCTCTAAGACAAAAGCTCTTACTGACAAGGTCTCCAAAGCAACAACTCCATGGATAGGAACCTTTCCACTGACAGTTTTCCACTGACAGAGTCTCAATTCTCCTGGGTCATGTGCATTTAATGCTAATAGAAACTTCATGCGAACACCAGAGAGGGAAGGGGACAGAAACAGGAGAATGGGGGACAGATTTCTCTCAGCAGGATAGAGTAAGGTCTTTTGTGAATAGTCAGAAGTGAAATTTCTTGGATTGAAGCAAGTGTTAGACCCTGTGAGATTATTTGGGTATCTTTTTTGTTCCAGGTTCTGTGACACACACTTTGTGTACCATAATTTATTGATAGCTCAAAATTCATCTCATTAATGTAGCAAGATTTTGAGAAATAGATGAGTTGATCCAAAGTCAAATACATACTAATTGGAAATTCTAGAGATTGGATGACAGACTTGTTTCTTTCAGATACAACTGGAAGGACTAAGATAATATCATGGGTAAGTTTTCTGAGTGATAATAAGTAACAGTGGAAGAATTTATATTTCTAAACAGGCTTGCCTTAGCAACATGTAAAGTAAAAATAGTCATATTAGATTACCTCAACCCATGCCAGTTTCTGTTACGTTATAAATATGTAACTCTCTATATTCACACTTTCGAACATCTATGAATTTGAATCACATGGGATTCATTTTAGATGTATATTTACTTGTATACCTTAAGTAAGATAAATGATAGCTCTCCACTTTCAAGCATATTGGGTAGAAGAGGTCTGATTAGCTCTATTTACATTAATGACACTGATTCTTTCATCTTTCCACTCACCATCCCATGAGTGTGTACTTCTTACTCATGATCCAAATTGATTGCTATAGTGTGACCCCCCCAAAATCTTGCTCCAAGAATAAGGAGAGAAAATTAAGGGAGGGTGCAGAATTTCCCTTTTAAGAAGACTTCCCACAAGTACCTTTTACACATTTACATATCTTTAACCAGAACTGATTGCATGATAGCACCTAATTGCATAAGAGAAAATGAGCTGGGAAGTGTAATCTTAACAGTGAGGTGCATGGAAGTGTGCTCAACTGAAACTAGTGATTCAGACTTACTGATGAGGCTCTGAAAATTGGTCCTATTGTACTTTGGGGCCAAAAGTAGAAATTCTGTGTTTTTTTTTTTTTTTTTTTTGAGACTGGGTCTCACTATTTTTGCCTGTGGAATCTCAGGCTCATGTTGCCTGGGGTACCACAGACTCAAGCAATCCTCAGACTCAGCTTCCCCAGATAGCTGGGATTAGAGGTGCGCATCACCACGCCCAGCTATAGGTTTTTGGAACAACGTCTCGCAATGTGCCCCTGGCAGGACTCGAACCGTGATCCATGGTCCCGCCACGGCTTCCTAGGCTGCCATTTACAGGCATGCACCAACATGCCCGGGCCGAAATTCTAAGTGTTGCTTTAGAATTTTTATCTTCACTAAACAGAAGTTCAGTAAAATGAATATTGGGAAGGAGCCCATATTTTCAGTTCAGCATATTTCAAACCCTAGCCTAAGTACCAATTAGAAAATACTCGGCTTTGGCATCCGAAAGACCTGGAACACATCCTATTTATAGCTAGGTAGGTAAGTGTAGTGTATGCCAGGATATAGATATAACTAAGCTGCCTGAAGAATAGAGCCATATATGAAACCTCCCTCAGTCTCATATAAATTCTATTATAATACACAGTGGATAGTAAAAGTAGCATTATTTGTTTGTTTGTTTGTTTTGGAAATTGATGAATCAAGGAGATAACTGGCATAAAATAGTACATGATTAGAATTCAGGATCTTAGAAAATCAAACTTCTGGGCATAGGACTCCAAAGAAAATGAAAGTGCTAATGCAACGACTAAGTTGGTGTTTGTCATATTCTAGACCCAAGATGTAAACTTGAGGGAGAAAAAGGTGAAGAACTTCCACATAAATCCTGAATCTAGAAAGGGAGGAAAGAAAGTGGAGTCTCTAGTGAAAGAGAAAGGACTTTATGTGTTTAAAGTATTCATGTAAAAACAGGGTGTGTAAGTGGCCCCAGCTGAGAACAAGGATGAGGCATCCAATCACTAGGCACAGAAGCCAAGCCCAAACTAGGAGACCTGCCCTGTGCCCAGACAAGAGAGGGTCTTGAGGGGCATCACACATGATGGGGGTAGGCAGAAAACAATTGAAGAACCAGTGTTTGGCCACATCCTGGAGAATCTGTGGTCAGTGATACATTAACCAGATTTGGCTTCACAAAGTTTTAATTGGAGTCATTTCCCAAGAATGTGGCCAAGAAAACTGTAAAAAGAAAGAATGGGATAAAACATGAAGAAAAACCAAAACCATTAGTTGGGGGCCAGAGGACTACAGGACCAAAGCAGACAAAATGAAAATCCATGGGTTTTAACCCTCTCTTGGATTCTGGAGATAGAATTCGATTAATATTTCAGCCCCACTATTTGCTGCTTATGTGTCCTCAGGGAATTTGACTATGTCTCTAATCCTTATTTGGGGGATTTAAGTGGGGAAAGAAGAATGTTCACCTCATAGGTGGTTGTGCGCATTCTATGAGATGAAGGATTTGAGAGATCTTTCCAAAACAAAGTATTCACATGAGTTTCTACTGCAGCTGAGTTTCCTAACAGCATTCCTTCTAATTTTGAGGACTCTAAATCCTATCACTTTCTGTATTTGCCCAAACTCTAACTAATATGGTCAGTTTAAATTTTTGGTGGTTTCATTACACTAAATATAGCATTGAGCTCGAATAGTCAAATCATGATATCCTATAGTTAACACCTTGCTTGCTGCACAACTTTTATGGGAATAAGTTTGTAAAAGTTGGTTGAGATGATAACCACTGAGAGAGTAACCAGACATTTTAAATATTATTCTGTACTGTCTGAGAGAAAAGCAACTTTAGAAAATGCTACCAGTCAGGTGTGGTGGCTCATGCCTGTAATCCCAGCTACTTGGGAGGCTGAGGCTAGGAATCTACCAAACTTAACTATAAGATACAATGAGTGTGCAACTTACCCAATTTACCAATAACAGTGAGAACTCAGAAATCCTATTTTGCATTAAAATTTGAGTTTGGAATCAATAGCATTCCCTGTATTATGGGACTATCAAGACATGTTAATGATTTTAAGAAATTAATTTGGTCATGAAGTTGGGCAATTTCTTTAAAAACATAGTAAACTTAAAATATGAACTTACAGGTTATATATTGAAGTTGATATATTCAATTAAGTGAGCATGTGTCCACATGACGTTCTTTTAACAATTCCAAGTGGTTTCACTAATACATGGACAACCAAACAAAAGTACACAACTGGGGCAGGGGAGGGGACCAGCTGGAGCAGCCAGGGAGGGGAGGCAGTGGGTGACCCCGGGGATCACAATGATATGAAATATATATGTATATATAAATAAATTTTAAAAATAAATTAAATTAATGTGGATTGATAGTATAGTGATTTGTGGTGTATCAAACATTTAATCTGTCTGGTATGATACTCTTCTCTAGCCCAGAAGGGAGATGATGAGAATCTAATTTGAGGAAAGCATATAATGACAATTTATTTAATTACTTATTTATAATTATTTTGAAATTGAGGTAATACTGGTTTACAGCACTGTATGATTCAAACATATGGGTTCACATCTCTACATATATGCGTGTTGCCACACTGCACCCACACCCATAGCTCAATAGGCTCCCTCTACACTTTGCTCTACATCCTTCCTTTCCCATTATGGCAGTTTCAATATTTTAGTCAGATTTCCAGAGTTTTTGATTTGGTTTCTCATTAATTTATATGAGTGAAAATTTCCGTTATTTGTTGCTCTTGTTCTGACTTATTTCACTTGAGATTATTCTCTCCAGTTCCATTCACAATGTCACAAAAGACAGGAGTTCATCTTGTGGCTGCAGAGTGTTCCACTATGTAGGTAGTTCCCATCTTCTTAATCCAGTCCTCTGTCACTGGCAATTAGACTATTTCCGTAAATTGGCTGTTGTAAATAATGCTGCAATGCAAAACTTTGAAAGATAGAGTGTGGGTGTGTGAAGAAAATGCAAAGAGAATGAACAGTTTAAAGGATATACATGAGTATGAAGTTTTAAGTCTACGATCTCTCATTAATTAGCTGAGTAACCTTGAGACAGCTATATATTCTGTTAATCTTTTTTGTTTTTATTATGTGTTTTTATTGATTAGATATCTATATACATATATGTATACATATATAATACATCATTGTCTACCCCAACATCCTCCCATCATCCTATCACTCATGCATCATTTTAATCTCCTGTGCCCTCTCCTTCCCCCAAATCCACTCTTCTCCCCCTCTCTTGTACTATACTTCAGTTTTGTTGGCAGATTAAAATTTTTCTTGTTCATTTGTTTGTTTTCCCTGTATCCCTCATATAAGTGACACCATTCTGCATTTCTCTTTTATTTTCTCACCTGAGAAGTGGTATTGACATTATTCAACTTACAGTGCTAGTTGGAAGAATAAAACTAACAGGACATACAAAGTACAGATCTCTTCCCTGTAACTCTTTGCTATGCCATGTTATCTGTGTGATCTTGGCAAATTCTTTGCATTTCTGTGCTGCAATTTTTTCCTCTACAAGATGGTAATAATATTAGTTCCTGGATATTTAAATGATATGATCAATATAATGCACACCAATCTTACTGCTACAAATTAAGAGCAACATAAATGTGTATTAGTGTCTATAATAAAGTATCAGACATGTATGAGGAGGAAAGTCAATTGTAAATGTTACTCTATTTACTCAATATTTCCTTTTAAGACTCATCACCTAAAATGGAAAGATTAAGCCATTTTATACATGAAAAGAATAAAGTTTGGAACATGTTAACTACTGGAATCCCATAAAATATAGGACTATAACCTAAGCTTTTTAAATTTCCAAAATTAAATATCATCACAAATAAAGTTTTCCAGAAATCAGGCAGCCCCTCTGGCTTTTATAAGAACATTCTATTTCCATAAGAGTTTTCTCACCCCAAACTTCAATCTCCAAGTTGAAGAGGAAAGTTACTGTTATAAATTGACAATTTTTAGAATTCATTCCACTTGTCTAAGTTCTTAAATTTCACATATATGTATATGGAAGTTAAATATATTTTCTTGAATGTAATTTATGAGAACTTTCTGACAAGGTTTAAGAGGATCACTTGTAATATAACCCTGGACGGCATGTCGTAATCTAAACACTGTAAAGGAAAGTTTGGGAAAGCAATTCCCCAAACAGTCTCACCATCGGTGGAATCACAGTATCTTGTACTTGACGCATTGCCCCAATGATTCAACTGGACTTGGAATTGAAATTGACTGAAGTTATTATAAGTTTGTGGCTTATCTGGTTCACATTAAATACCCAAAGAGAAATGAATACATCTATGGCGTCAGTGGAAGAGAGAAAAATGGTGTCAAGCTCTCAATTGAGGGGAGACAGCTTTTTTCAAGAAAAGAGGTAAGTAGAATGATTGCCTTTCCCCTACTGGGATACAGAGACAGAAGTCGAATGAAGAGGCAGGAAAAGAGAGCAAATCTCAACAGAAAAGATTGGCTGCGTTCCATGGTTTCTGTTCAGAACTACCTTGATTTAAAGGTGTTTTACACTGTCTACCACCAGATCATGGCACTTCTCGGGTCACAATTATCAGTGAACCCCTGGTGCCAACTCATGTTTTTGTGTACCTTCCAAGGATTCTGTATCCAGATGCTTCAAATGGCAAGGAATACCAAATTCAGGTCAAACTGGTTTAAACCACAAAAAGGTTTTATAGGTTTATGTAATACAACAGTCCAGAAATTTCATTTGAGGTTTAATCCAATGGCTCAAAAGAAAATGTTAGGACACTATTTTTGCCTCATTTTCAGCCTTGCTTTTTTTGGTGCCAGGTTTAGTTTTTTTAACCTATTTTTCCTCTGATCTCAAGATGACTCTCAGATTTCCTTGTCTATATCTACAGTGTGTGTAGAGGGGAGGAGGGTAGGGGGGGCGAGCATTATCATATGTTACACACAGAAAATAAAACAGAAGATCATCTTTCATTATTTCTTTTTGCTTTGTCCTTCACCATCTACCATCCCTGATTAAATATATCCACATAATCCGAAAAAGGGACTAGGTTATGTAGATAGATTTAATCTTATTAGGGCATTCCCTCACTAACTAAGAGTGGAGTAAACCCCACTAAAACATCAAGGCTCAGAACTATGGCAATCGGAGGACTGAATAAAGGAAACAAATATCTTCAACTTCTGATCAACCCATTTTGTTTAATTTTTATGTCCAATTTGGATTTTACTCCAATATATACATAGTTACTTCCATATATACATAAATAGTTTAGCTCCTACATACTGAGCTATTTTTAGTTTTGAGAAGTATACCTCAACCTTCCAGCCTTTATTCCATTCTACTTTCCACTTGAAATGTCCTCTTTCCATGTTTTCTAGTTCATGTCTATACCCTCATGCCCAACTTAAACAGGCCTTCCTCCATGAAATAATCCCATATCATTCCCAGTTTGTGACTTTCTTCATCATCTTATTTCTAAATCATAATTTTCATGTCCTGAACTTCTGAATCTGACAGCTTCTTGCCTTGTCTATTAATGTCAAATATGTGTCTCTTCTCCAGGATCCATGTTTTCAGAGAAAGTAGATTGTGTCTCCCTGTCACTGATTCTCCTTAGTTAACTCAATGCTGTCCTGAATATATTGTAGGGAACTCAGCCATTTTGAGGTCTTTTTCCTTGTGACCCACAGACTATGTATTTCTATCAATGTCAATGCTTCCACTCCTGGTCCTTTGATAAGATTTAAGGTTTAGAACTCTGGCAATTTGCTCATTCAAAAACCAGTTCTTCACCTTTCCAGCTAGCAAGTGCATTGAACATGTCTGCTCACAGCAGAAAAGCAAAACAAAACAAAATAAAACCCCAGAGGCTTAACATATTTATTTCTTATCTTTCAAAGACATCCCTAATAGAATAGCCTTGGCTCATAAGTCAACAATCTATGGATTAGAATAAAGCAGCATTCCTTTTCTCTCTCTCTCTCTCTCTCTCTCGCTCGCTCTCTCTCATCTTATAACATCATTCGATTTAAATGACAAGCTAAGCACCAAACTGAAGAGCACAACTTTGAGCAGGAGGGAAAGGGGGGGATGGAAGGGAGGGGGGGTAAACCCTAGGGATTACAATGTTGTGAAATTCATAAACAAACAAACAAACACATAAACAAACAAACAAACAAACAAACAAACAAATAAATAAATAAATAAATAAATAAATAAATAAATAAATAAATAAATAAAAGTGAACCACCATTTAAGTGAAAAAAAAAAAAATGGCAAGCACCAGATTGGGGTAGGGGAGTATTGCATACTTATAAAAATGAATGTTTTATAAAAGACATAACTTAGATGTAGTCATGGTGGATGCATCACTGAGTGCCTTAAAGTGACAAGTTAAGAATTGAGATCCTCTCCTAAAGGGAACATAGGGCCAGAGTAACATGATGTCATTTTGATCACTTTGTTGAGAAGCCTATCCATGCTAATCAAAGGTAAAATGATTATTTTTCACACTCAAATCCTGTCATTCTTATCTCTAACTATATCATTTGCAGGTGTCTCAAATAGTACATATATTATTGGGAAATTTCTTTCCCAAATTGGATTCTCCCTCTTATCCTCTTCATCTCAGCAAATAACTTCATCCTTCATCATGCTTCTCAAACAAAATGTCTGGGAGACATCCCTTACTCTGCCGTCTTTGGCTCAGAGACATACATAATCCATCAAGAAGTTCTGTAAGATATAGCTCCACTTGTGTTTCTGAATCCACCCAAGTCTCTTGCACCAAAGCCATTGTCTTAGGCCATCAGCTCCTGGATGGCTGGAATAATCGTCCCACTGTGACTTCCAGATTCACCTTTCATCCATTATCCACAGGAGGCAATAACCTGATCAGTATTCCTTCTCTCATTTAGTTGTCTCCATTTGTTCCCTATTTTAAGTCATCTCTATGAACCTGAAACACTAGAGTCTTTAACTATTGCATTCTCTTTTATTGAAACCTTCCTTCCTAAGTATCTTCATGAGGATTGACTTTTTCATCTTATGAGC
Source organism: Uropsilus gracilis (assembly GCA_004024945.1). NCBI lineage: Eukaryota > Metazoa > Chordata > Mammalia > Eulipotyphla > Talpidae > Uropsilus > Uropsilus gracilis. Next base: position 13,655 of record PVHY01006598.1, on the reverse strand, counting down.
TTCAGCAAGAATAATATCTCCTCATAATGTCCTTTCCTTACTACCTGCTCTAAATAGTGGGCTCCTCTTATTTTCTACCTTATTCCTTATTGACAGTATTTATTGTGTATCTGATAAGCATATTTACATATTATCTTTGTGGGTTTTTTTTTAATGTTTCTCCCATGCAAAGTCACAAAGTAAGGAGTGTGTTAGCTTTGTTCCCATTTTATCCAGTTTCTCCCACTGCCACATGGTCAAGGGTAGTTTAAATATCTACTGAATGGAAAGAATTTATGCTTGAATATTTTATTTCATAGGATGTTTATTGAGTCTAAGACCCCTCCGAATATGAAAGTGAGTAGCCTGAACTCTTTTACTATCTAAATAACCAATGCATTTTTTTAAAAAGGATTCTTTAGATTTTGTGGGTCTAACAGCTCGCTCATAACCAGGAAGTACCCTTGATAAAATAGATAAATGCACTTGAGACATATCTTGAGAAACAGAGGGTTGGAATCTGTGAAAAAAAAAAAAACACTATTTATGTGCCCTTATATGGCAAACCAAACTTTGCTAAACAAGGGCTCTCAAATTCATAGAGTCCCTATGGTCAGAAATATGCCCCTGCAATTCACTTGGTGACACTGAACAATATTTTCCAGGGCATGAATACATAAGCTTCCAGCTACTTTTCAAGGTCCTCTTATTTCTAAACCTTTTCCCTACCTGGGGTATTGCCAACATCTAAACTGATGTCCCTTTTTATTTTATTCTAATTTTATGCTCTATTTCCATGAGTGCAATCACCCCATCTCATGTATCCCTGCTACTGACTTTCTCCTGACAAATCTAAATATTTCTGATCTCAGTCTCACCCCAGAATCATGTCTGTTTTTCCATCAGCTTGAATCATGTGGATTCCTAATATAGCTCTGTAGACTGGAATCAAATTGGAGCCTGACAAATCTGATTCCATCATTCCTACCTTCAAACCTTAGTTTGAGAATTTGCTGCTTTCTCTCACTGATGTTTTCTTTGCAATATGAACTTATCTTTTCTCCTTTTTTAATTCCTGTTATGAAAGAAATGTGGAAGTGGGGAATATATTTTGGTTTCATGTTACACGGTAGTAAAGATTATGCATGCAGGACTGCAGAGGGTACCATTTATACTACTGTCTGTGTGAGTGTTACCCTTTGGAGCTGTGTTTGGAAGTATGTCTGACTCCCTCCTACTTTTTCCATCTCCTGTGCCAAACATAAGCCTGTCTTCATTGTGGGCACCAAGAAAAAGATGTTGACAGACTACTTTGGGCAGTGGTGAGAAGCTAAGTGTCAGAGAATGTCAGATCCACACCCTAAGTGGATTCTGTGAAACACTTACCATGTCTCTCTCCTCATGTTGATTGGTCCATTCTGAAAAGAACATGTTTCTGTTACATGTTGTCGGTTTATCTCTTACTTCCTTGCATAATCTTCCTATTGTAAGGGGATCATACTCAACAAAGAACCGTGAAGTCAACTAGCAGTTATTTCCTGATGGCTCTGCACAGAGATTGGTCATGGTGGTTGGTTACTCAATCAGAAAATTGGAGCCTGGACTCCATATGCTGAGGACTTAGATAACATGTTTATAGTAGTGGTTGGCAGAGGGTTCTCAACTAGGGTGCCTTAGTGAGGAGACATATGGAATAGTAAGCTCTGTGTCCAGCTGCCTAGCAGGAATCTGGCATTGGTAAGGACCCTCCCTCATAATGGTGTGGGTAACAATTACCTGTGGGTAATTGTTCCTTACCTAATGTGAATGAGTGGCAGAGATGTGCCTGGCAGACTAACTAGATACATGAAAATGGGCAAGTCCTATAATAAATTCAGGACTCTTCCACTTACAATTTATAGGCATATTTTATACTCTTAGATTTGTGCCTCTTCATGATTGGGAGTTTCATGAATCTATTTTACTGCAACATATGAAGGTATCCACATAAAAGTAATAGTATCTGTTAGAGCATTCATGACAACCAATTTTGGAAGTAATTTGCATATGTACATGAAATAATTAAAAGAATGAATACCCAAATTTTTAAGCTTTATATATTTATTTTTTTTAGTGCTCCTGGTGACAATTCTGGCACATGATCAATATCCAATAATTTCATGGGTTAATGAATGAATCAATGAATAAATATTTTATTTCCCATTTCTGCTCAGAGTACTTTGAAGGGTTATGTACAACTTATAGAGAGTATAGAACAGCTCTTACATTGCACCTGTTCTGGAAGTTTTGACAAGAAAAGGTGTGAATCTGGAGTCTGAGAGGTAATGACTATTATAATTACATAGTAAATTAAGGTCAAAAGGCCAAAGCCAAAGGTGTTGCACCCTGATTAAGTGGATATAATGGGCTGCTTAAAAATAAAGAAATAAGATACCAAATGGAACAAGGTCATGAGGAGAAGGAAAGAGAAGTTCATACTTGAACATTTCCAAGATGTCCCCTGACAGTAAATTTCTAGGCTGTCTGATTCTATGGCTTAAAGTGTAGACTATTCCACACCCTTGTAAACTTTATGTCAATGACTGGATCAACTTGAAATAGTCCTATGACAAAGACCACTTCACTATCCCCAGTTTTTGCAGATCAGTTTTGCAGATCATCCTAGTGATTAGAAATTCTCAGGACTGTTCACTGTAGGCCAATCCATTGCCTGTGTTTCAGTTTTGCTTGCAGACTGATCTCTTCCTCACCAATTTTTTCACACTTTATTTTTCCTTCTTGCCTTCCTTGGTGTCCCTCTCCCCTCCAATCTTTGGGTCAACAGTTGTTGATCATCAATCATGCACTAGGTTCCACATTAGCAACATGTCAGGTATTGGGGTTATAAAAATCAATGAGACACCAACCTTCTCCAAGATGTGCTCTTGTCTTTCATTTTGGCTGCTAAAATGTTCATGTTTCCAGACATTAATTCCATGAGCATAGGACAATGGGTATATGTTAACAGCAATCTCTATATGCTGTAGACACATCTAACAGAGCAAGAATAAACAATACCTATCTGTTGAACAAATAAATCTAAACTAATACATGAATACAGTAGCTGCCCAATTATTGTTGAAAACATTAGTCTGGGAATGTGCTATTTAACAAAGAATCAATCATCAATCTAATGTTTACACAGTTCAACATACCTTATGCTAAGAGAGTCAACATACTATGAGCCTGTTAAAGTCTCTGAGAAGTTCTGTAACACTCCATGTAAATATTTTAAGTCTATTTGACCAAAGAAATTTACATGTGTAATATAACATCACATGGAACTAGTCATCAGTGGAAAATGCCTTCAGAGTTACTGCTTATTTTCTGAAGAATTCTGCAATCATCCCTGTATAATCCTCTCCACACCTAGCATGTGCACCTACATTATTTCACCCTCAGCAGATAACTGAGCAGCTTTCACTATTATATATTTGTAATATTCCCTTGGCATATATCACAGAGTAACTGGCAAACAGGAATGTGGGTTTGGGATTGAAGTCTGCCTTTTCTAATTGCTAGGTCCCGGCTACTAGGTATCTGCGACAGTTCCGGGTATCTATCAAAACTGGGTGGCTTCACTAGACGATTACTATAAAGCTGTGTGGAAACTTCACAGTCACTCTGTAGTGACTTTATAGTCATTGTGATTCAAACAACTTCCCGAATTGTTTACTGCATACATATATATGAATATACCTGACTGTATGTATCTCCCTATATATATAGGAAAATATCTGAATATATATCTGAAGACATATATCTGAATATCTCTCTATATGTGTGTATATATATATCTTCAATTAGTGTGCAAAGCTGCCATGGTCTTTTTTAAGAACATTATCATTCTGCTCTTATTTACTACTTTGCAAATAGCAGGAACAGCACGTGCCACCCATCCATTTTATTTAGCACAGCTGTGCCTCCAAAATAAAAGGACAATCTCCCTTACTGACCTCTGAATTCCTGGCATAAAGTTACTATATGAATATTTAATTTATAGAAATAAATCATCTGTGGAGTCTATAGAATACATCCATCTCCAGTTAAAAATCTGCAGGAATTAAAAATAGGTTTTGTAACTTATAATGATGTGTTATTTTTTATTCTAATTGTTTTTCTAACTTTGGATGAAGGGGATCATTTTGAAAAGTACTCAAAAGCACAAGTCTGTAAACCAACTGCAACAAAAGACATTTTGGAACAAGTCTGCTATAAAGTTAACTTTGAAAATGTCTTACAGAAAAGAAAATTATGTCCCACAAATGGTATGAATAGTTCTTTGGGTTTTTTAGCTTATGATCCCAGAAGGATTTTGGAACAAGAGGGCACATTTTTCCCCCAGTTTTAGAGAAAAGAACATATTAGTTATACTAAGTCTTTATTTTCCATTAGTATTTTAAAGTTTACAAACTGTTCTCATTTGATCCTCCCAGGAGCCCGAATGGTTGGCACAGAGTAAAAATAGCAGCCATTGGGGAGAGGTACTATTCTCTGAGATTTGTCTTATGGACACTCAAGTAGTCCTAAGAGAGAAATAAAATTAATACCATTTTGCAGCTGGGAAGAGTAAGAGACATGGAGAAGGTAAGTGTCATTCCTAAGGCCACACATTTAGCCTGGAGATACAGAGATACAGAGGCGATACAGAGGAGGTATAAGCCCAGGCAGTCTGATCCTATTATGTGTGTTCTTAATAGTGTAGTCATCTATTTACTGAGATTATAGTGACACCTGTGCTCCACAGCTTGCATAAAGAATGATGCTACTTACCATGAGCATAACAGAATGGTCAACTGATGGACAAAGAGCAGTGAAGAGGACAGATTCTCTAACAGTTCTGAGAGCGTTTTCTAGGTATCCAGAAAAGCTCCTCTATGAACATTGTGCCCCACGTTATGTGTCCTCTCAAGGAGTCACTTAAATGTAGGTGGCCCTAGATATCCCACCTGTAGATCTATAAACAAAAAATAAGAGTCTGGAAAACCAAATGCCTTATCCAGAACCACCCAGCATTTAGCTGGAAAAGTTGGAGTAGAAAGCAAGTCTGTAGCTCCCCAAGCCCTACTGCTTCCACAATCTTTTTCTAAGGCTCTCTTTCCCAACTCCCAGTTTCCACCTAATCTGTCCAGCTCTTAAGTCCTCAGTCTGCCTCTAAGTAAACCTGATTCCTGTTCAATTCCAAGTTCCTGAATAAGACAATTGAGAACCAAATCCATATTGCTGAGTAGTTTTTTAAGAATATGAAGAAACAATAATGTGGGATTTGATTATGAAAATGTCCGTGGAGGAGCAATGCATTTTTCCAGACTCAAGGTTTTCTGTGCTTCACAGAAACAGATTCACCATGTTACTGGTTTATCATGTATATTCCAACAGTGCCTCGATTTTCCACTTAATATCTTTCTAAACGACACCACAACACCCTGAAAGAACAGAAACCGGAGAGCACATCTGCTTCCTTCAGGAGGTTTCCAGTCAAAGAGGAAGGAGAACGGCCTACAAAATTTATCTGGGACAGGTCACTAAGGAAATAATTGGGGGGAAATACAAGGTAAAGAAAAAAAGAGGAAGGATAAGTTGTTTACCTAGAGAATCTGGGGAAGTTTTCAAGAAAGAGGTAGCACAGGCAGATATTGGGAACATAGTAGACTTGAGTAGAGCATGAGAAGTTCAGAGCAGGAAAAGCTCTAGAAGGTGAAGTCCTGAATAAGACAAGGGCAGGGAAATCAGCTACATTAGATTGCCTGAGAGTGTATGTGGGCAGGGTCAAAGGAAAGGCTTGGGAATAAACAAACAGATTAGTGAATTTGAATTTAAGGACACTCCAAAAGGGTAAATAAAGATGTGTGTTTTATCTACAACTAGTTAACTAAAGACTCCTCTGTGTATGAGTGTACTTGTGTGTTAAAGAAAAAGATGGAAACTTACAATTCCCATTAGCAAAGATCTGGATTCACCTGTTTGCTGTCAATTTTTCAAAACGTCATATAGGTGTCTTTATTATGAACTCATTGCCCTAATCATTTCTCATTCTCTGTTATCCTTACCTCAACCCTGAAATGAAACAAAACTGTAATTAATTTTACAGCATGTGAAAAAAATAAATTCAAGGAAAACGTTCCTCATTTCCTGGAGGGCAGTAACTCTGAACTGCCTGAAGAAATGGAAAATGATTTTCACTATCTCAGAAAGGAGAAAACCAGCAATTTCCAATTAAACTGTTTGCTCTCTGTATTCAGAACATGGACTAGACAGATTTGAACCTCTTTCTAGAAAACAGAATTAAAATGATGGCATAAAGTAGAGGACATGAAAAGGACATGATGCATAATTATGAGTAATGCAGGGTTATAAATAAAGTGTCCAACACAGCGCCTGGCACAGTATTTGTTGTTGTTTTGTTGTTTTTATTACCCAAATATTCTGAATCTGAATTTGCAGGTTCTGGATGTCTCCAGTGGTAATCCCTGGAATTATATGAACACCAATATATTCCCTACAGATTCTGGTAACAGATCACATGGCCACTTTTTTTCTATCTTCAGGGACTTGGTTGTGACAATAAAGCACCTACATTTTTATAGTTGAAAAAAAATAGGTTTGCATAAATGTTGGGGGAAATTGTATAAAATGTTACTGTGTACCTTTCACTGAACTTTCCAGATGTTAGCATCTTACATAAGCTTGACAATTGCAAAACATGAAATTAACAAGAATCAATCGCATTAATCAATCTACAGACCCTACATGAAGTTTTCCAATCCCAGCAGTATTCTTTCCCAGGTCCAGGATCCAATTCTGGGGTTTAGAAGGAGAAAGATTCATCTCAGAACCTTTCTCAGAATTTGGGATAGAATTTTTATGATTGCTACACTTTGGAAAAGTATAAGCCCGTTATTTGCTAGACTGTATGTCATTCTTTCATAGCTAAAGTCATAGTGCCCTTTTGGAAATGATAGCATAAAAGTGATCCTGTGCCCTGGCAGCATCCTATCAAGAGTGACACGAGGATCCCTTATTTCTTTGTGGTCATGTGAACTCTATTACTGACTGAGTTAGTTTCTTCCTGGTAACCAATGATAATCTGCTATTTCCTTCCTTGTTTATAGTAAGGATTTTGTGATGAGGCATATTGAGAGTCTGCAAATACCCCATTTCTCAAAAACTTTGTCTGCAAATTTTAGTTTCTATTGCTGAACTTGTCACAATCATCTTTGCTCTGTTGCTTGCCAAGTAATAGGGTCCCTGTTTTCTTCTTCATTTATTAATCTGAGCTCCACTAAGGAAAAAGCTTCCCTCTCCTCCATTTGTTTATTTAGTTATTTGTATCAGTATAGAACAATATTTTCTTTTTATGATTCAATGTGATGATATAACTGTTAATTTTTTAACTTATTTTCTCATACAATTGACAATGGAACTCCTTCAAGTTAAGCATATATCTTTTTTTTTTTTGCATGCCTTATAATTTCTGCATCATTCTTATGTTTTCTGGTACTGTGAGTTAGTATAGACTCCCTGTCTTAAGTCTAAATTATTCCATTTTTCCAAGAACTCTATTCACTTTATTGAGGAATAATATTTACAAATCATATTATGGTTCTAGATGTGCTCACTGTGACTTCAAAAAGAATTGCAGGAAAGTAAACAAGAACTTGATGAGACTGATGACCAAGATGGCGGTAGGTAGAAAAGAAAAAAAGCATGGGAATGAGACAGAAGGAATGAAGGACAAATAACACATATCTTGAGTATATCTCTGTGAAGTTTTGACTTTCAGAACCATTAACAGTGTATGCTCTCCCCTCTCCCCCTCACACACACTAAATAAACATCAACCAGAATTTTGGAGGATATCAATCTTCAGTGTAATACAAACAATAACAAATTAGTTAATGGTGATAATAACAAATAACATCACATCTAACCATCACATAAAAGGATGTGGGGGAGAAAGATAGGAGCTAACCTGTGTAATTTTGAAAACCTGAACTTTGAGACTAAATTGTACAGCGAATGATAAAATGATCTGTACAGTGTATAATCTAGCTAGCAAAATTTGTTTTCCACCATTAGTAATTATGAAATGACTTTATTCTAGGACTAAGCAAATAAAGACATATGTTGTGAATAATGACTGCCAAGCTTCTCATTGTTAAAGAAGAGAGTTAGGAATTAAAGAAAAAAGGAACACTGTGGTGTTGAATTTGAATCAAAGGTATTAGAACAATCACATTGCTGTCATATACATAAAATGTCACTTGTCCTTCATTCCTTCTAACACATCTTCATTATTTTTTAACCACATTATTGTCAGTCTCATTATTTTTTCACTCACTTTTCAGTATTTCCTTTTGAACAAATATGAAGATATGTTTATATTAATGTACTACCTCCTTTGAAAGATTAAATACTAAAACATTATAAGAGAACAAAGCCCTTTATCTATATTGTTTTCAAATACTGTATAACTTGAAGGTATAGAAATAGAGAATAACAGAGAAAGAATAGCATGCTTACCAGAGGGAGGAAGTAAAAGAAGGGGATACAGGGATAACTGGCAGAGGTGGTTTGATGGAAAGTATATATATGGAAAGCAAAAATGTAATCCCAAAATTAAAGTAAAAATTAAGAAAAAGGGAATAGAGAATAACAGTAAACAATTAGTGATACCATATAAACATAGGGTAGTATGAATGAAAGACAATAGCATACTGTTCCTCAGATTTTAACACCGTCCCCTCTGACAGCATATATAACAAGGTTCGACATGTTCTTCAACGTTAGAGAATCCAGAAGCCAATCTACTAACTTGTATATAAGTGATAATTCATATTTTATAATGCATTTTTGAATGCATTATGTTTACTAAGCACTCTCGTCCTGTGAAATAGCTGGAAGAGATTTTTCTCATCTCCATTTGACGTATATTTGCATATTTTTCTGCCATTCTTATTAGATGTTGAGATGTTGGGAAAACAGTGGATTTTGTAATACACATCTCTCTAATGCCTAGCAGAGCTACCTAGTACATATGGAGTGACAAAGAAATACATACAGAACAAGATTAAATGGTAATTCCAAGAAAATAGCCAATCAGTGGGGAGGTCAGGAATACTTAATGGGTTTAATGATTCAACAAGCACTGAACACTCAACAAACAATGGGTGTTTACTATAATCTTGGTGCTGAAAATACAGAGATTGAATCAAAAAGGGCTGTGTTCTCAAGAATTCACTGACAATAAATACAGATGAATAGGCATGTCATTAGAATGTGATGAGTATGCTAGGGCAAGAAGTGTTTTTTTTTTTTAGGGTATACAGAATGTACTTTTCAGTAAACAGGGCCCTAGAGTATATAAGAATTAGAGATTCCTAGAGTATCTGAGAGTAAGAAAAACACTTTTGGGTATAGGCTCTATTCTTGGGACCTGGAAGATTTCACAACTCCCTCTCCCTCTCCCACCTGCATAAATCATTCTTAATCTTTAGGTCTCATTTTTTGTCTTTGTTTCCTTTTTAAAGATACTTGGAAAATCTGTTGTGTTTGACGAGCAACATTTGAAGTTTGCTATCATTCTGTATTTCCCTACACCCAGAGACTTTTATACTATGTACACATTAAAGGCTTGAATTAGTCCCTATCCTTTTGGAACACTACCTGGTGGAGAAGACATGGGTCATATTACTGAGGCCCAGTTTTTCTATTACAGAAGATGAGCTGACATTCTGAGATGTAAAGTCAACTGACCTTGCAGAATTTGTCCTCTTCTCATCCATGTGCATGCAGACAGTTCACTCTAAATTCTCTAAGCATCAGCTTTCCTCTCTCCAATTTAAGATTAAAAGTGGTTCTTGGTTTAAGGTCTGTGGTTACCACCAAATTGGATGTAGTAACAAATATAAAGTCTTGATAAAGGCACTTAGAAATACATATTAGCTTAAAAAGCCCCTGTCATGAATGTCCTTAACCAGATTACTAGAGTCCATAACTCACTGTGATGCTGTGACGTCTCTCTTCTAATCACACCAGAAGATATGAATCAGTAGGCAACAAGGACACTGAAAGAATCAACCTTTTTGACCTATAAATCTTTTAAGCTGAATGTCCCCAATTTTCCTGATAGACATAGGCTCACTATTTTCCACACCTTCCAGGAAAGTCTAACAATTCCAGTATTGTACTCAAGTCATCTCTGTCCCATTAGCCAAGGCCATAAAACCAATGGAAATGTAGACCCGTTAAGACTGTGGTCTCCTTTGGATTTTGATAGCAAAAATCTCTACACCTAAAAAGAACAGACATGCTAATCCACATAGTCAGTTCCCTGGAAAATCAGAGTGGGATGGAATCTAGGGGAAGACTCATTGTACAGATGGAAAAAGATGAAGTCATAAAGCAAACCAGTAATATTACCAAGATTAGGATTCAATCTGCTCTCTTCAATGATTAAATCCTTCCGACCCATAAATGGACAATGGAAAGAAAAAAAAATAATTACCAAATTTACCCTTTTCAGACAAAGTTGTCCAAAGTTTTTGCTAGCATCTAGTATGGAAGTCCTTGGAAAATCTCAGCCACATTTGACTTCCCTTTGGGGACCTAGCTCTGAGAAAGTAAAGAAAATTTTTGAAAATCCCATTGTTATGGACTGAATTATGTCCCATCCCAGACCCCCGATTTATGTTGTGAAGCCCCAATCTTCCCAGTGAGTATATGAGAAGAGCAAGAGGAAATGGGGGCTCAGAAAGAATATTATACCATGTTCTCATTGGTAATGATTAGTAAGAGGATGACAAGGGAGGCAGCGATGGAGAGCCATGGGCATTTGCTTCCTCCTACGCTCCCACCGGTACAGAACTGCTCCCAGAGGGACCTTGGGATTCCTCACTCTGGTCTAATTTTAAGTAAATCAAATGAGGTGGCACTTTGCCACATCCCTTTGGAAACTATTCGAAAATCGAGTAGATCTCATCTTTGGAAAATGTTCCCTTAGTAATGGAAACATGAGGAAGGGGAATATACTACAGACCCCGGATGCATCTTTCAACCACAATGGAATGCAGTGCGCCAGACACACTTTTATAGTGGTCAGGATGGACGTGGGAAAGATTGTGGGGGATAGAACAATAATAAGTTCTGCCGTCATCTTAAATCACATTCACTGCGAGATGCTCTCCAAGATTACATGCCACAGTGCTGGGCGCCCTGGGGTGGCCTGGTTCCATTGCAATCCAAACATGTAGCTATGATTACAAAGAAGCATTCAGGTAACAGACCCAATTTTTCTACATTTCACATAGAGATTACAAAGTGTGAGTAGAAGTACTCAGGAATGATTTTAACAATATGAAGAACTATCGCCAAGTTATCAGGCAGAATCTTCGGAACCTTGAAATCTTGATCATATTTATTTCAGTCTCTGAATTTACACTCAAATTCAAAACGATCTCAAGATTTCTCCGAGTTCCTAGCAAGTTTGTTTTGTCTCTTGGCTTTAGCATTGATAGGTGTTTCTTTGTTTCACAACTTGGTAACCCAACTCTATTTACCTCCACACCCATCACACAAATCTCTCAGGTTTGGTGCTTACCCATGTGGAGAAACAAGACATTTCTGAAAGGCAGTGAAGCAATTGACTTCAAATGATAGGTTCCAGAGTTCACTGAACATATTTTCAGTTGTTCCACTACCAAAATTTCTAACCAACCCTTTTCCTTCATATTCTACATCTATTCTGATCTTTCTTATGTCTAAATCTAGCCCTTTATGCACATCCCAGCTCCTATTTCAGAAGTGAAACAGTATTTTAACACCATTTAGTTCAGTACTCTGATGGCTCATCTATAATTGCACCAAAACTGCTGTCTTTGGATTTTCCTCTCCAATGGGCTTGATCTCAGAGACTTATCAAGTTGTTTTTTTCCATAAAAAAGGAAAGATAACTTTATTCCTGAGAGGATTTTTAACATCACCATCCAGAATAAGAAAATAATTTAATTCTGTATTTTCAATTGCTTTCCTCACACTGTGATTTCCAAGGAACGGAATGGTCAGGGATGCAATTTTTTGTACCAAGCATGGAGAGGCCTTCTCTGGGAAGCATGCAAGATCATAGGCATCTAGCTCCTCAGTTATTTCATATTTTTTACCTCATTACTCCTTGTAAAGTGAGCTTTTAAAGTCCTTGGGTAAACACAGGGACGGCTGGCAATCTGCTGGGATGTAATGTCCCTGTGTTTACTAGGGATAATTACAGCTTGAATTTTCTCTCTCCCAAATAATCTAAAGATCTTCTTGCAACCACATATATTTTTTTAATCTCTAAATTAGGATTAATAAAATCTGCTCAGGAGGGTTGCTGGGGATATCAAAGAACAACTGAGTATAAAAAATACTTTGCAAATATTTAATTGCATGTTGCCAATATCATATCTATCGCCAATCATTACCATAACCATAAACTGGAATATTTATTGGGTTTTTGATTTAGTGTTCTCCAGGACAGGTAAGCTTTTAATATATATGGTTTGTGGAGGGGAGGAAAATTCCAGCAAGTGGAAAACCATGGTGTCTTATATGGCATTTGTATTAGAGTTCTCCAAAGTAACCAAACCAATAAGATATCTATTTGTACCTTAAGTCACTTGGAAAAATAATAAAACAAAGACATTAAATTAGTACCAAAAGCAAAGATTTCATGAGCATTAAGTTTATTGTTTGTGAAGTGCTTTCCATCATATTTAACATGGCAAGAACTCAATGATGATGGATGTTAATAATAGGAGACTGATCTATTCTTCTGGGCCATGGTTTTGCCCATTTGTGAGGGAAATTATCTGAAAATCTCAAGACTTTTCTAGCTCCAAGAGTGTATAGAAGTATGCTCAGCTTTCAGTTGATATCGTATGAAGCGGAAAGCTATCATAATCTATTTCATAAGCTATATATAATGATATAGTGTGAAGCTGAATGCAATCATGTGGATTAAGTTTTTCTAGATCTTCAACATTCACTCACTTTAGAACTCTTGAGGGCAGTAGCTCTTCTTTAATGGTAACACAGACAAAATTCTTGATTCATGCATCAAACCCAGACTAAACTGAAGCAGCAGAGAGTGCAGTTAATCAGGTTCTCTGTAACCGAGGTATTCCAAACAGAGATGATGACGAGCACATCCATTCCGTGGGCAGGAAGAAAGCTCCACTTAGTATATTTCATTAATTCAATACAAAGAAGAGAACCCAGTCATAGGTGAAAATAATTCACCTCTAGCTGTATATAATTACCCAGCAACAGAAAGGAGCCTGATGATGGCTATTGCCCATGGTCTGAAAACAGCAGATGTTTTCAATTGCTCCCTACTTTGTAATTCTATCCTGAAAATGAGAATTTTGAACCAATAAAATAAGAATACATGAACCTCACCAAGGGACATAAACAGCAGAAGAAAAGGAGGAGGGGATAAAAGAGTGGATGCCTATACAATCACTGCCTGGGAGTATTTAAAAATTATTATTCCAATCAGATCACTACTCAGGGAATAAACATTGTACCTCTTAAATACTCTTTAGTTGGGAAGAAAATATGGGAGGTTCTGTTGAATGTATTTTTTTTTTTTTTTTTTTTTT